>CAUYQV010001669.1:0-10307 GCA_963574575.1 Galagoides demidoff | reverse complement strand
CCCCCCCCAGTGACGTCCCTCCTGTGTAATCAGCACCCCCCCAGTGACGTCTCTCCTGTGTAATCAGCACCCCCCCAGTAATGTCTCTCCTTTGTAATTAGCACCCCCGTTGCCCCCCAGTGATGTCTCCCCTGCAGCTTTCTTTTGCTTTGAATTCCAGGCTAGTATTGAGGACTGAAATATTATGATCTTTCTATTTGAGTTGTCTCCCAGAAATGGGAGAGTCTCTGCAGGATAACACCAAGACTCAAGCCTCTGTCATCAACATGTGACCTCTGAATAGGATGTCCTGCATCCCAAGACTCGCCATCCATCCCCAACCTATGGCTTCTGAATTAGGCCTTCTGTACTTTCAGCACAACCTTCCCCCAAACACTCAGCCCCTCCCCTCTGTCACTTAGGGAGATGGACTCAAAGCAGTTTCCCCATCTCCTAGGTGACATCATCTGTAATAAATGACTTTGTTCCCATGACAATCCTCATTGTCTCAGTAATTGGTGTTCTGTGGGTGAACAATCTGACCTCGGCAGGACCTTCCTTGCAGGCTCAGTAACAACTTCAGCCAATGATTTATTTTCATTGTTCTGTATTATTCTCCAGGCTCTGTTTATGCATGTAGTTTTTATGTAGTTATGTCCATAGCTGGAATATGTTTTGGAGTGTTGCTTTTTTAACATGTCACATTGTATCTGGGAGTTGTCCCTGGTGCTGCCTCATAGTTTTCGTAAAGGACCTTTTATAGTGACGATGCAATCTTCCACCAACTAAATATACATGCATGATTTTTTTCCCCTAAAATACTTTACAAAGCTATCCCAGGACAGCCCAATCCTTAGTTGCCACTTTTGTGCTTTACAGGCTCTGGGAAGAACCAAAGCCCTTGCCAGCTGCTAAAATTCATGCAATGGTCACCGAATCCCTTGGACAAATCCCTTCTTGCCTTTTCTTGGGGATAGAGATAGTTTGGGCAAAGTCAGTTATTTTAACATCTATAATGCTACTTGGTTTTTATCTGTGCACTCCCCTCCTCCTTACAGAAAGGTCAGGAAAGAAGAGGACACCAGGGGAAAGAGAAATGGAACAGAGAGAGCAGGACACATGATGTAAGTGCCAAAGACAAATTTTGTCTCCTTTAAAATGTTCCTGGAGTTACATCTGAGCACCACTCCTGAGGACTGCAGGGGTACCTGTTATCACTGTCTATGTTTTCAGATGAGAAAGTAGAAGCCACCGAGGTTTAGTGGCTGCCTGAGGCCACGTGGCAGCTGGCTGCACAGAGGACCTGAGGATCCCTTGGCCCAACTCCTGCAGTAGAGTGTTGCTCATTAGAGTCCTGAGAGCCATTCACCCAGACCCAGCAGACGGCCCTGCTCCATAATGCAGGCCAGTAGAACCTCCCAAGGGCCAGGCCACCGGCAGCTTCCAGCACACAGCTTTGAAGCTACTCCCATCATGACCCTCCCAGCAAACCAGAAAACCAGGCTACTCCAGAAGTTACAAGGCGTCTATCCACTTCCCTTTGAGAAGAGACTCATCCTTGCTTCCATGTCTCTCCCAAAGCCAGAGTTTGGGGCCTTTTGTGGCAGGAACATGTACTTGGCAAGGTGTGACACTCAGGGAGTCTGGAGCCAGCTGCCTGACTCAGGCCCCCTGCTAGCCCAGGCAGAGCTTTGGCTCATGCTAAAGGGCATCCTCTCTGTGTAGGGTGTGGCCAGGCAAGTAAAGTCTCTAAGAATTTCCATGGCTGGGGCCCTTCGTGGGAAGTGAATGACCTGCGTGAGCGCCATGTGGATGCCCAGCCCATCCTCTACTCGTGGGTGATGTGAGCACAGTGTGCCTTCCTCAGCCCCGGCTTCCCATCTGTAAAATAGGCGTGGTAGGAGGTTGGTAGGGGGTTAAAGGAGATAGTGTAAAACGCCCAGGATGGTGCCTGTCAGCAGTGAGCAGGCATCCAACAAAATAGCAGCTGTCATCATTAACTGCTGAAGTCATAGCTCGGCTTGATAAAACAGGAAAAGCCCACACTCTTTTAGCTTCTCTGCAGAAGCTTGATTTGCCTAGGAATGTATTTTGTAAGTGGAGGGCAATTATGAAAAAGGGAGGTGAGATTCACAGTAGGTTATTTGCTATCATTTTGATATAAATGTTTCAATTCTTTTTGGTTGCCCCATCTCAAGTAGGCTTATCTGATAAGGAATTTCTAATTACAGGCTTGGTCAGGAGAGGATCCTTTGTAAGTGCACACCCTGACACACCTTTGCCTCTGGGGAACACTTGCAATTGTGTGGGATGTCCTGGGCATTGGGACAGACAACTTCATTCAAGTTAATATTTGGCCAATTCTTATTCTTCTCCTGAATGGTAGAGTGAGTGATACAAGTGAGTGATTCAGAAGCAAAAGCTGAGGCTTACAAATGAGTCTCCTAAACAGGGTTTTAAAAGAAAAAAGAACAAAAACCAGCTCCCAAGCAGCTCTCAGGCCAGGTGAGACCCAACTCAAGCAGCTCTTCTGTGCCCAGAAGACACAATCCCTCATTATTTAAACATTTTGGTTGCAAGGAAACATTTACAATTTAGCTCTGGGTACTTTAAATTTTTTTCTGACAATTAATAAATAGAACAGTACCTTGTGTGTTTGTACAGTCTCGGGAGGCCCACATGAACTGTCAGCTTACGTAACAGGGGACTGCTTGCCTTTTCCGGATGAACTTGTCTTCCAGGGAGCATGTCTGTCATAATTCAGCACAACTGTCTTGAAAGGAAGCATGTAGTCTTTTTTTTTTTTCTGAGATATGGTCTCATTTTGTCACCCTTGGTAGAGTGCTGTGGTGCCACAGCTCACAGCAACCTCAAACTCTTGACCTCAAGCAATTCTCTTGCCTCAGCCTCCTGAGTATCTGGGACTACAGGTGCCCTCCACAATCTCTAGCTATTTTTAGACACGAGGTCTTTCTCTGGCTCAGGCTGGTCTTGAACCATGACCTCAGGCAATCCACCGCCTTAGCCTCCCAGAGTGCTAGGATTACAGGTGTGAGCACCGCTGGCCTAGGAAGCCTATAATCCTTAAACACTTCTGTGGCTCTCTGACCTGGAGTCTTCCCTTCAACTTTGTTCATGGAATATTTTATGATCAAGTATAATAATTACCCTGTTCTAATAATTAGAACAAGTAACCAGAAATATATTACTTGAGAACTCATTTAAGATTTTGAAGGGAGCTCATTTCACTCACAGATCAAAACAAAGCAGCAAAAACAGCAAAAATCACCATGACAAACTTCAATAGAAAGAGACCCTCTAAAGCAGTGGTTCTTAACCTTCCTAATACCATGGCGCTTTAATACAGTTCCTGTGGGTCACGACCCACAGGTGGAGAACCACTGCTCCAAAGACTCAGTGACCTGGTGTTAAAGATATGGGAAATTGGACTGTTTCCAACTACCATGGCCTTTTCTTTCTGTTTCTCAGAATCAAATAAGAACAAGTCGAGAGATGGGATGACAGCCCTGGGAATCTGGATGTCACAGGTGCCGCTGGAGCCCCCTGCCCTCCACATGAAGCTGAGCTGCAGTGTGGTGGCTCCTTCAGGACTCTTCACTTGCAAAAGTGAGAGCATTTGCCTTTTGAGCAAAGGGAGAATTTTGTGTCTGGCTTGGGAGGGTGGATGAGGAAAACAGAAGGGGAAGGCGTACAATCCTGTCTCTCCTCCATCCCTAGCATTCACATAGGTTCATGGGGGTGGGGGGAGCTTGTTTACAGGCAAAGCCATAGCACCTGGTTTCCAAGCCTGGGGCTTTAGGAGTCTAGATGACAAGCATAGCCTGGAGGTGGTGACAGGCCAGCCTGCCCAGTTCTTCTTTGCTTCAAAACAGCTTTTGTATTTAGACTCAGGGCAGCCGCAAAGCTACCAAGGGACCTTGGTGGTGCCTCCCTGTTAGGTAGGACATTATTCAGTATAAATGTCAGTGTGACTTCCTGGCACTAAGGCTGAGTCCAGAGATATCTGGGCTGTTTGGGTTTTAGGAGTAACTATTTGTACTATTTATAAATGACTTTAACATACATTATCTCAATTAATCTCCCCAACAAGCTTGGGGAAACTTCTGCATCAATTGGACTCAAGGTCATCTGTCTTATGGTGACAAAGCAGTTGTGAACTGAGCTGGGACAGGGACTCTGGTCCCCCAGGAGGCCTGCACTATGCAAGTGACCAGTGCCCTCTACAGCCACCTGAAGAGACCTCCTTCTGCCACAAGAACACAGTACAGAGACTGTTTTTATGTGTTTCTTGGCTCTCTGTGAATTTTCAGGAGGCACAATACCGTGCCAGACACTGGTGCTTATCCATGGTGTTGACCATAGCCCTGAGAGCATCTGGTCATGAGGTTTCTCTAAAGCTTTGTTTTCAAAACAAATCTCATCTTTCCTTGCCTTTCCTTACTCCTGCCAGCTTTCTTATTCTCTGTTTTACATTTGGAGTGCAAAGAATACAGACAAAAATAAGAAGAAATTGAAAATTCAAAATAAATAAAATGAAACCCTGAACCCAAGCATTTTCAAATTTTAATCTGAAATTTACCTGAAAGATGACAGTCATTTAGGCTGTGATGAGTTAACTACATGTGAGGTAGAAAGCGTGAGGAATGCTCATTTTATTTCTTCCTCTGGAATGGGAGCATTGGCACCTGCCTCCTATGTGGGGCTGCTCCTCTGCTCACCTGTCAAACATTTCAAATTAGAGGCCCAAGCACAGTCCTGTTTCTACCAGGCAGAATCTTTGGAGGTGGAATCTTTGAAATTTTGCCAAGTGGTTCTGATGCATGCTGAGCTCAGTTTTAGCGAAACCCCAGGGAAATTGGGACCTATTCAGAAATTCGGAAATGCCCTCTGGTGGCCACAAGAAGCCATTCTCCTCTCTCCACTGCAGGGCTTGGGGTCCCCGGAGAGCCAGAGAGGGGAACAACGTCTCTGTTGTAAATGGCATTGTAGGCCACTAACATGTCCCCCAAACTTAAACTTTAAGAACTCCGAGGGCAGGAACCACTTTTTCTTGTCTTGCCCACGAGGGTACCTGGTGTTGAGAGAGGATACCGGAGAAGGGCGAGGTCCGGGAGAACAGGTCTTCTCAGGGAGACCATGAGGATGCACCTGCAGGGCCCTCTCCATGGTGACTCAGCTCTTGGGAATGTATAGCCTTAACTTCCTGGAACTTGGAAATTTCCAAGTTCTGTGCAATCCTGTAGTTCAGTAGGGGCTAGAGTAGCATCTCCCGCTTGATTCAAACTGGCCAGTGGGAAGGGTACCTGTGGCGTGGAACTGTCAATAAAAAGGGAAAGACCAAGCCAGTCGGGGAGCGTGGCCATTTGGAAATCTTCTATGCCATAAGCTCCTGGTTGATGAATAAAGCCCTTCCTCTTATAAATATGGTGTTTGGGTGCTCTTTCTCTCTGTTGAGTCTCATCTTCCTGCAACAGTGTAACATCTGACCCACTACAGTATAAAACCCCAAATTAAGGCTGACCTGTTGCCTTGATGCCTGGTAAAATCAAGTGGCCTAATTGCATCTTTCCCTTCACCCTGCTCCTGTGAGCGAGGGTCCCTTGCCAAACCCTCCTCATCGATGGATGGACCAGCACAAGGCCTGACTTGAGTAGCATCTTCAAACAGCTGATCTCATTCTCCAACAGGAAGCAGGAGACCCCCCTCTCCCGGATCCTGCAAATCTTGCCCAAGGGCACTCAGCCGGTCACTATTTCCTGGCTTTCCTGGCACAGGCCCTGCATGGCCCTGTGTGACAGGCAGTGTCTTCCTTTCCTGGATGTGACTGCCTGTGACTAGTAAACTGTTGTCGATTTAACAATCCAGGTCAGGCGCTAAATGTTGGGCCACCCCTGTAATCTTGAGTGAGAATCCCTCTCTCACGGGTTGTGTAGGGAAGACACCAAAGCATAAGGAGTGTTTGGTGAATATTTGTTAAATGAATGAAGAAAGAACTAAGACCAAAGGGCTCTCCACATGTTTAGATGTCTTTATTTTATTGATTTATTGTTAACCAACATACTCTCAAAGTGATCAGAGGCACACGATGGACATATCTGTGGAATGTGAGGGCTGGATGATATCTTAGAAATCTTCAGCGCTTCCTCCCTCCCTTCCTTCCTTCCCCAGGTAGAATGTCGCCCTGGATAGTGCCCTGGTGTCACAGCAGCCTCAAACTACCCGCTTCCCTCAGCCTTCCCAGGAGCTGGGCCTGCAGGCTCCCCTCACAATGCCTAACTAGTTCTTTTATTCTTAGTAGAGATGGGCTCTCGCTCAGGCTGGTCTCAAACTCTTGAGCTAAGCAATTCGCCTGCCTTAGCCTCCCAGAGGGCTGGAATTACAGGCGGGAGCCACCACACCAGGCCAGCATTTTATTTCTAAGACAAACATTGCCCAGACAAGACCATGAATTCCTCAAGGAAAAGCAGCTATGTTTGATTTATTTTTATATTCCTTCAGCTCAGCACAGAACTGGTGTACAGTTAATTTACATCTAGTAAATAAATGGCCGAATGTACAGAGATGAACTGGCTCTCCCTGGGCACACACTGGGTAATGGCACCACAAGGCTCATTCTGGAGTTCACCGTACACGCACTGATGCCCATCACCCGTCCTCTGTGAGGGCCCGCTGACGCCCGTCACGCGTCCTCTGTGAGGGCCCCGCTGACGCTCATCACGTGTCGTCTGTGAGGGCCCCATTGATGCCCATCAGGCGTCCTCTGTGAGGGCTGCACACAGATGCCCATCAGGTGTCCTCTGTGAGGGACTCCACTGGGACTCAGGCCTGGGCTATAAAAATGAGAAAGACAGTTCTTGCCCTCAAAGAGCATATGCCAAGGATGCCATAAATGGATACACATTTTAACAGAGGAGGAAACTGTATTAAAACTATAATGCTCAATATATACAAGTAACAGAATCAGAGAAGTCAAATGTGATGTGAGTATTGAAATTTTAACATAGTTTTTCCTTTTCTTAAAGTGTGATACAGTTTTTTGACAGCCTATGTACTGTGCTGTACAGCGTGGTCGCTGACAGCAGCATCAGGCTACGTAAAATACAATTCATGAGAATTAAATTTCAGTTCCTCCATCACATTAGCCACATTTGAAGAGTTTAATGGGGGCATGGTGGCTAGTGGCTACCACACAGGATGGCAGAGACAGAGAGGATTTTGGCTGTTGTGGGGAGTTCTATTGGGTAGCACCGCTATAGAAGGAAATGTCAGGAAAGCTAAACCATAATACGGGCGAAGGTGATAACAGAGGTACAAATTAATTGCTAAGGGGTCAGAGGGGTGGTTCAGGGTCAGCTCCCCACGTGATTTTAAGTCCTCTTGAGGACAACGACCTTGGCTCCTGGCACTTAACACAATGTCTGACTCACAGATGCTCATCCCATATTTATAAAAAGAAAATAAATGACCCACGCAGTAATGGCTTTTTCACTAACCTTTCAAGAATAGGGAGTTGCAGAGAATAATATGAGTGTTATTCATAGGTCTACAGCCCAATTTTGGAAAATGTTAACATTTTGCTATATTTCTTTCAGATCTTGTATTTGTTTTAGGAAATATGTAAATTATAGATTATTTGAAGCGCCTGTATTCTCTGCCAGTTTCTCTGAGTACCCCTACATTCAGTATCCTGAATTTGGTGCCTATCAATCCCATCCATGGTTTACACCCTTCTTGCATAATATTGTATCTGTAAACACCACAGGTGGTTGTTTGGCATGTTTTTAAATGTAATACAAAAGGTATCATACCATACACATACTTCTGCAAGTTGACTTTTAAAATTTTGCTTAACATCATATTTTAAAAATGTATTCAGGTTGAAACACGGAACTCTCATGACATTATTGTAATTGTTACAAAGCAGTGGTCCCAACTTTTTGGCACCAAGGAATGGTTTCACGGAAGACAATTTTTCCACAGCCCTGGTGGGGGTGGTTTCAGGATGATTCAAGTGCATTACATCTCCACCTCAGATCATCAGCCATTAGATTCTCAAAGGAGAACAACCTAGACCCCTAACACACACAGCTGACAGCAGGGTTTGTGCTCCTGTGAGAATCCAGCGCCTGCTGCTCTGACAGTAGGAGAGCTCAGAGGTGATTTGAGTGTCGGGGAGTGGCTATCAACACAGATGAAGCTTCACTTACTGGCCCCCTGGTTCCTAACAGGCCATAGACCAGTACAAGGCCACAGCACTGAGTTGGGGACTGCAGCTATAAAGTATTCTATTATATTAAATACACCATAATTTATCTATTCTACTTTTGATGGAAATTGGCCCTGTTTCCAGTTTTTGTAATTACCAATAAAGATGCAATGAATATTCTTGTAAGTGTTCTCTTATGAAAACTTTCAAAGTTTATTCCTGGAAGTAGTATGGATAGCTCTGAGGTTAGGTGGATCTTCAAATATTCTAAATTTTGGTGAATTGATTTCCATGAGGATTAACAAATTTATATCTCCATCAGTATCGTATGGATGTTCTCATTGTTCTATATTTTGGTCAACACTCATTATCATCAGGCTTTGATTCTTTGCCAATCTGATAAAGTGAACTGATGCTGTGTAGTATTTCCTAGGATGTTAAAACATAAGAATAAGGCAAAACCCCCCCAAATGCCAACCCTGTCACAGTCCTGGCACTGGGGCAGGAGGGGAGTAACAGAGGTACTGGCTTTTCATGTTGTGATGAGGAAACTGGCACTTGTTCCAAAGTGGTGACTAACGTTCACGATAAGATAGTTTCACCATCCAAAACCTTCTTGCCACTGCTGGGCACAGGCCAGGAGACTCATAAGTAGGATTTGGACGTCAGAACCCGCCAGCATGTTCGCAGTGTTGTTTTATATTCTTCTGAAGATACACAAAATTTATTTCCTCGTATGTCCCATTAAACACATTCCAGGTCCCCTGGTTTTCCATTCCTTTGTCATAGGCCAATGTCTGGTGGAAGAAATTACCCAAGCTGCATAAATCAGATACATGTTGGTGGGAAGTCTTGGCAATCTGAAGGACTGCCGGCTTAACAAGAAGCACAGTAACAAGTGTAGACTACATATCGAAATATTTGCTCATGGCAAATTCGTGTAGATACTTTAAATGCTTGAAGCACAGAAAATAATCCTATAATTTAGGAACATATGACTATTTCATCTTGCAGAGATTTGCCAGTATGATTCTAGCTAATACCCAAGGAACTGAAATGAACCTATTTACAAGGGCTTTAGAGCCTGGGGCAGTGGGAAACACCCATGGCTCCACTTCCCCAAAGTGGATCTTTGATGGAAATAAAGTATTTCTTAGCAACCTTTCATTATGGCTGGCATACTCATGGGAAATTTGAGATAATACCAATTCTACCTCTTTCAAATAGGATTTGGAGATCAGAACACCTATCACAGTTATTAATCTGTGAAATCCATCTCAGAGTAATAACTTGAATTTTTTTAAGGGATACGAGATCTGAGAATGTTTTCCTTGCTGCTTCATGTGAACCAGACAGTGTGACAGAGAAAGCTGATCAGTTGGACTCTGAGAAGCCAGTGGAGAACTGCAGACACAACTGAGATGAAAGCGCAGAGGAGCTCACTGGGCTCCTTTTACTAATCTGAATCCAGCCCTTGGTTTTCATTTTCAGAAAGGAAGATTTATGTCACCTATGGTGTTCTTTCCTAAAACTTATTTGTGGATGACAGCATTTAGAAAAATTATATCTTCTTAAAATAATCAGCCCTGCTCCTTCAAAAAGACCAGCTGCCAACTTCCTCCAGGACTTTTAGAAGTTGCCATGAAAAGGCTGTTTCCATGAGAGAGCTCATGATTGTAAAGCTAATGGGCATTTTTCTCAGGAGAAAAATGTATTTATAGTTCCTTTAGTGAAGCATGCGACCTAGGTGTTACACCCCTAAATTAAAGGCTAAAAATGTGGTATTAAAGTTAAGAGTTTTGGCCACAGTTAAATCAGGCTCAGATCTTTTTCTTTCCCCTGCCATTCAGCAATTTGTTTATCTTCTCTGTGTCTTTAAGTCCTCATCTGTATAATAGGGGAAAGTTGCTATGAGGACTGTTTGAGATTCATTAATTCAGCTGTTATGCCCGAAAAATATCCCCAAATGGCCGCAGCAGACAAGTCCGAGACACACTCCCATGTAAAAGACAAGAGGTGAGTTTTATTCAGGCCCCGGGAAGCCCGGACTCTCCTGGCATGCAAGCTGAGGATGAGCCTTCAGGTCCGGGCCAAGCCCAAG
>CAUYQV010001667.1:0-22858 GCA_963574575.1 Galagoides demidoff | reverse complement strand
ATTTTCAAAGACTGGACATGCACCACATGTACATATCAGTTTAGGAGACCTAGTTCCCTATGGTGACCACCTCTGCATGTTGGCCAGTTGTTACAGTTCCTTGGTGGTGGTCAACTTACAGAGATTCATGTGCATGTGTGTGTATGGAGGGGGGCTGGAGAGAGACAGAGAGGAGAGAGAGAACATGCAGGTAGGCACTGTAACTATCCCGTTTGAACAGGTAGACTAGCCTGTATTTCTAGACGTGCTCCAACCAATTTTCTCTAAATTGTATAAATTAACCAACACAAATTACTTAGAAGATTTTCATCGATTTCAGCTACATTCTCTATCCTCAATGGGATTCTAATCTTTCAAAGTCTCTGGTTTATAGCTTCAGCACTGTTTGATTTAGATGAGCAAAAATAAAAGTCTTAACAGTATTTTTTATAACTGGAGAAGCATATTTCTTCTATTTTCACATAATTCACAAATAGCTAGACAGCTCTTGCTTAAGCCTTCAAAAGAAATTCCATTTTAGATTAGACCATAAAGTGGAAAATTTGAGGCCAAATGATTTAACTTTTTTAGTCTTAAAATTAGGAGAGGCAGAAGGAGGAGGGAGAGACAGAGAGAGGAGAGGCAGGACTAGGAGAACAGGCAGAGGGAGACAGAGAGGAGTGGAGTCCCATTAATTAATTGGACTATTGTTCTGCATCATTCCTCTAAAGTTTACATGTATGTATATGCGTATTTTAAGATTTGCTTCATTTACTTTCAAGTTCTACATGGTGCTTACTGTTAATTTGCATAATACATGTTTTCCCATCTTGGTTGAATAACTATTTTTGTTCCTGGTAAGTATGAGGGTTACTATGTTCTCTGGATTGTACAATTTGGATGCAGCATTTTATAATGTTATGAAGAAAAGCAGAAGATACAACACGAATACTCATATATGTTTGTTCAACGCTAAACATTTACAAAATGTGGGAGGAAAGCAAAGAAGCAAAGCCCTGATTCATCAGACACAGTTTCTTCTGCAGGGAGCACTCCCATAGACTTCAAAGGCTTTGCTACACACAAACCAGACGCACAGTGTGGGCGCGGAACGAAAATCTGCCAACAATTGCCAGTTGCAGAGTCTCAGCCAATTTTTATAAACTTAGAAGTTGTCCTTTTTGATTTTTATCAGTGAAAAATGTCTGGAATGATGGGAGTCACTTATAAAGTTTTTCATTTCTTTGTATTTGTGCAGGCTAAAATAAGTTGGAAGGTCTTTGGATTTTTAATAAATAAGTCATAATTGTATGAGTACAGCCCTAGAGGATGAATATTTTTTTTCAGAGATAACTAAAATTTTTATATCCATGTAGCTTTTAGAATCATAATGTTGGAGGCTTGGAAAGATGTTGGCCATTATAGCACAGAGTAAATTTCTTTGATGGGAAAATATGTTTTGTGACACATTTTTAATTGTGTTTCATGCTTTGTGTCTTCTTCTGTTTAAGGTGGGATCTATTTCCTGACTTTTGCCTTCTTTCCATGGGTGAAATAGGAAAGTCTTTGAATATTCTTACCAGTTGCTTTTCTTGATTTTTCATTTTATTTAATTATGTATTTATTTGCAGTTTTTGGCTGGGGCTGGGTTTGAACCTGCCACCTCTGGCATATGGGGCTGGCACCCTACTCCTTTGAGCCATAGGTACCACCTGATTTTTCAACTGGTTACTTAACCACATTAGGAAAAACAAGAGTTTGTTGTTCAGGCCATTGAGAACAACTCGGTAAGAACAATCACCAAAGAAGTACAGCTCAGCCAAGCATGTATTCTCTTTTGTTCTTTTGAATAGAAACACTGATAAAGGGGCTAGAAGAAACTTTGATAATAAACTCAAGGCATCTTACACAGACAGCAGCAATACATAACATCACTCCCAAATGATTGTCTTATCATTGATCATCAAATTTGCTGATGAAACTTGCTCGAGGACCATTCTTTTTCAGAGCATCAATAACACAGTTAAATGTAAATGCGTCTTGCTGTCTTCTACTCTAAAGCATTGCTGTGTGGGTGTATGGAAGGTCAAGGAAAACTCAAATGTGTTGATGGCTTTTACAGAAAGCAATTGCTTTCTCTCTCTGGGAACCTAGAACCTAGCATTCTGCAAAACCAGTTAGCAGACATGAGCAGTAGATGTACGGCTCTATTTTTGGTGATGGGAAAGCAATTCTTTGGAACATGACAATGCACTTTTCATCAGTTTAGTCCACATGCTACAAAACACCAGCTCCTTTCATTTTTGTCCCTAAAAGAATTTAGAGTTTCTTTTTCCAATCTGTGCACATTGCAAAATATTTTTAGTTTCTTGTAGACAAGAATTTGGTAGAATTTTGCTGCCCCTTCTGTTACAGCCCAACAGCTGCAGTCAGTACACACATCTGCTGTACTGGTGTCAAGTGGGACACATCCATCCATATAACAGCTGCTGTTGGCAGATCGTTTCAAGTATCCAGGGGACGGATGGAATATAAACGATCATTGCAAAAAGTATATAAAGCTGGGTTTATCAGTTTTGAAACTGATTTGTTATCTACATATCCTGTAGTTTTTTTTTTTTTGCTAGTACATCTGTGAGGCTTAACATACGGTTAAAAAGTGAAAAATAATATGTGTTATCTAATGATCCAAATATTCAAGAATACTGAAATTTTCTAGTGAGACGAATCAGTGAGAGAAGAAAAAGTCTTGTTAAAAAGGAACAGTTTTGTGCATGTAATATTTGGAATCTAAATTTAAATATATATATAAAAATATCATATATAATATGCTACATAGTACATATGATACAACATATGACAAATATAAAATAATCTGTAGAGAGCACTGGTTAAAATCTAGGCCTAACATTGCTTTAATGTTACTTATAAAGTCTGTCTGTGTCTCCATCTCTCTGTCTCCGTCTCTCTCTCTATTTGTACCTCTATCTTAGCTCTATCCAAATTTATCTCTGTATTTCTATGTGCCAGATCAGATATCACTTCTCCTAAAGATCTTTGTGCAATTTTAAGCCTTTTATGTGCTGCATGTATCAGTTGTATTTCTAAAAAACAATGCTTTTGGACAAAGTAAAAATAAAATTTGAGCATTTCATACAAACACCTACATACTCACACCTGCAGAGTTTGTAAGCAGATGTGTCCAATTTGATTAGAATAGAGAAGGTGTTTTAAGTGAAAGGCAATTATGGGATATGTGGAAGAATTACAAAGATGAATAGATGTTTGGGGACAGTTACCGATAAGGAGCTAATTACATGGCTTGGCACTGCATAATTTTTCCACGATTTACCACTCTTTATTTGTCTGACATCACAATCTATCCCTTAATTTGTGAAAAAAGCTTCCACGCATAGAAATCCCTAACATGCAGAATGTTTTGAAACCTGTATTACAGCTACATCGAGGGAGGGGAGAACTTTTGCGTCAAGATGATGCCAGGTTTGATGTGCTATGTGCTAATTATAAAAGAACAGATCATTTTTAATCTACATAAAAGTCATGTTTGTGGAGTTCTTGCCTGGGAACACACACATTAATAAAGGCTGCACTGTTCAAAGTTATCGTTTCCTTCTACCGTTTACCATCACTCCTTTGAGTGATCTTATCCAATGCCCTGGCTTACAGGGCTATCTATATGCTGATGACTCAAATGTATGTCTTCAGCCCAGACTTCGCCGTAAACTCCAGATTCCTTCATCCAGCTGCCAGGAGACATTTTCCCTTGGCCATCTAAATGTAGATAAGCGCGCTATTACTTTCTCCACTTATCCCACTCTTCCCACAGTCTTCGCTATCTGCAGAATAAATAAATAAATTAATAAAATGTTTTGTTATTTTTCTGGCATTAGAATAGGCCTCCTATTGCTTTAATGTTATTCATAAAGTCTCAAGGGAGACTAAATTTACTGAAGGGATTATTATTAGAATGAGAAGAAACGAATAGCTTTTCCATCTTCTCTTTCACAGAACACATGTAGAATTTCTTTTTTTTTTTTCTGGTGACAATTGTGGTCTTAATTCAATTAACACTGTAGTTATTGGCGAATAAAAGCTTTCTGTACAGACGGAGTAGGCAACACGACCTCAAAAAGTTTACCCTGTTCTTCTGTAGGACAAAAGGAAATTAGCAAAAATCCATATTTTTCAGAACACACAAATGAATGAAAATGTTTAATGGGTGATTGGGGCAAAGAGTTCTAAATTGCCAGAAAGAGTCAACATATTTCTGCATGTTCTTGGGTTAGTCTTCTATTAATGTATGGTAATTGATTATATTATCCAATGCATTGTTTTAAATTAGGATGATAAAGAAACACCTTCATATAAAGAATGAGAAAAAGGTTAAACATATCTGAATATTATAAGGTCCAAGATCACAATATTTTATAACCAATAAAGCGTGGAAATTTTTCTTTTCCTATTTCTCTGCCATGGGCAATTTCTGAGAAAAAAATCCAGAAATAAAAGAACATTGAGGGGTGAGGTCACAATAACCTGATTTAGTGCTGGAAGTAAGCAGTTCAACAGAAGACTTTTTTTTTCCTCACAAATACAAATTCTGTGTTTCAGACCAAAAAATAGTTTTTCTTTGCAGACACTTCCATAGGCATTCTGTGGGATGCTTTGGATTTTTTTGAAAACTGATGAACCCTTGTTCGACAAGTTACCCGTGACTTCATTCCCGGTACAAATGACAGGTAGGACATTTAGAACGCATGTGTCACGATTTGCCGCGTATGCATAGAATTAAATGTCCCAGGCTTCTCTAATATTTAATGCAGAATAGGTTGTTTTTCTTGGTATTTGACTGTAAAAAGTGAAGCGATGACTTCCAGTGTGTGAAGACATAATTTGCAGAACTGATTGATAGATGTGTGAAGAGCACTGTCCATTACATCCAGATGGCATGCCTGGGCGGCCTCCCTCGGAGCCTGAGATGGCTCTTTTTCAAAATGAGGAGAATAATTATTGCCTTGCTAACATGCAGGTTGTTGTGAAAATTTAAAAACATAATAAACCACTGGGTAAAATGCCAAGGAGAGTTTATACATGTTTACATAGTTAGAATGTGTGTTCATCCCAGACTGTACAGGAACAGGTCAAGGAAAAAAAAATCAAGACTCTAAGTGAAATCATGAAATCAGCACATAGCTGATAAAATTAGACTCATGAAAAAGGCAACAGAAACACAGAATATTTCTATTGGTGGAATTAAGACAAGCTTAGCCAATTTTGCATATTTAAAACTGATTGAGAACAGTTTCACAATATTTAGTAAAAGAGTGTGCTCTGCTGAGTAGAGATGGTATCTTGGGGGGGGTTCCTCCAAAAAGCAGACCCTCAAGTGAGCTTCGCGTGCAGTTTACCTATTAGGCAGAGCTCCTGAGAAATGTGATGTGAGTGAGGAAGCGAGATGCTAGGAAAGAGGTCAGGCGACGGGGCGTTATCAAGACTCACAGGGGTAAATCTGGCTCAGTGGCAGGGGTGAGCTTGAGATCCTGCAGTTCACAGCTGAAACTTAGGGAGGAAGTGGTATCAGAGAGCAAAGTTGTCCACGTGTAGCAAGGATCCATGATGGGGTGACACACTGATAAAAAAATCGGATAAACTCAGCTCTATCGGCAGCATGCTTATAGAGATGAATGGATGCTTTTGAATATTCACCCCTGTAGTCAGTCATATACTCCATGGAATATGTGAAGGCACCTACTAAGTGCCACATTCTCTGAGCGAGGTAATGTATCCTCAGAGAGATGCGGAAGGGAAGTTATAATAAACAAGGGCCAGTGTTAGGGTCCCCCCGCCCCAGGGCATTATCCAGTTCCTGTCATGTATTAGTAAAAAGGCAGGAAAGGAGAAGGTAGTCTCTAAGTCCCCTTCTAGTTTAGTGCTGGCTTTGTCACTTACCTGTGTGTGACACTGGGCAAATTACTTAGCATGGTGCCTCAGTGTTCTATCTGTGTCATAGAGATAACACTACCTAACTGATAATTGGTGTTTGTGGAGACTAGAGGAGATAATGGATTACAAAACAACTCAGAAGATGGCTATAGGAAACTTACAGCTATTTCTGTTGACTGATTTGTACACGTAATTTCATTTTCTGATTCTTCTTTTACCTAAAATCATGAATATAACTTGGTTTTCATTTATGTCTGCATAGAGGAGAAACAGTACCGGTGAGAGGGCCAAAGTGTGAACGCTTAGTCCCACGGAAGGTGTATTTCACACTACAGATGGAACTCAGCTCTACAGACGTGTTATAAAATGACAGTAAAATGCTGTTAGCATCCTCAGTGGAATTGAAGGCAAGGTGAATTCTGGTGGCCAGAGGAACATTTTCTTGTTTTTCTCAGAGTCTTCTTCACCTGAAAGGCTTTTTCTATTCTTGAAGGGTTACACTAGTGTTTTTCAATCTTTTTTTTTTTTTAATCTCACAGCACACTTGAACCTATAGTTAAAATTCCATGTCATGCTTGAATTATGTTGATCCAAAAAAGGGTAAAAAGAAATATTCTTACTGTGCTTGAACTTCTTTTTGAACATAATTTAATGAATGAGCTTTAAAACTTTGTGCAGCACATTTAAGATCCTCTCATAGCACAGCTGTGTGCCATGGCACACTGTTTGGAAATCACTGTGGCGTGCACATGGGATGATCATTTGGGAATCAGAGAGAGTCGAGGTCGGATGTGCTTAGGAAGTGGTAGTGGTTGGAATCCCCAAGGCAGATGGGCTGGAGGAGTGGTGCCCTAATCACCTTCTACATTCCTGTCTTGCAGGGATGGGGAAAGCTTGACAAATAACACGTAGATGAGTTTGACAGCTATTTATTAGTCACAGAACCACATAGTCTAGAAGACACAGCACCCTGGGCAGGGCCACATGGGTGCACTCAAGAATGGAGTGAACAACCAGAAGTTTGGGATATGGGCTGCTTTGCAGTACGGTGGTATAGAGAGGTTGGGGCACCCTTGGCTCCTGTGGGAGGGTGTGATTAGCTTGCTGGGATAATTCCACCAGCTGGGAACTGGAGCTGCTACTCGGGAATGAATGGGAACTGCTCCTGGTCCTTCTGTAAGGAGGGCTGTGTGGCTGGGGGACCTGATCCATAGAGGGGAACCTGTGGTTAGGCTTTTCAAAATCCACTAGGTTTCAGCAGATGACAGGCAGCACACAGCAGAGCCTGCACACTACAGACGGCCAGAGGGGAGGACTCAGAGGGAAGAGAAGTCTCCTGGGCCAGTTGTAAAGAGAGGTTTAGGCGGGCAATTGAATGCTTGCTGGAGATGCTTTGTACAAATTAATTGTAGATGTGCAAAGTAAAGCCTTACCACCTCTCTTCTAAAATACTTAATAACATCTACTTCAATGTTCAAGTATTGGTATGAGCAGACCCTTAAGGTGAAAGCAAAGAAATATCAAATCTATCTCTAAATTTGGCATGGGATTAAAATAAAGACTGCCTTTGGGGACAGTAGCCATGA
This sequence comes from Galagoides demidoff, assembly GCA_963574575.1. Lineage (NCBI taxonomy): Eukaryota > Metazoa > Chordata > Mammalia > Primates > Galagidae > Galagoides > Galagoides demidoff. The sequence goes on along the minus strand of CAUYQV010001667.1, from coordinate 15,329 downwards.
GTCATGTTAATCAGCATTTTATGAACTTGATTTCCTGAGTCTGTCACCTGCTTCCCAATTTTGTTAGCACTCTGAAGCGCTCACGTCCTGGCCTGCAGTCATTTGCCACAGTAAATGCCATCTATTGGCCCTTTTAGCTGATCCCTTCTCCTGTATCTGAAATATGATTGTGCTATGTTTAAGACTAAAGGGGACTCACCACCTATCCTCACTTTTTTAAGAATCAGAGTTTTGTTTTTTTCTTTTTTTTTTTTCCCTCTCTGTAACTTCTTTACAGAAACAAACCTTTGAAAAAGGAATGGCCTGACTTTTCCATTAAATATTTTCACAGAATTTACTTTGAATAAAGTTTTATCCTTGAATAGATCTTTTATCTTTTAAATGTGTCTTTAACCTTGTGTTGGAAAATTCACAGAAAAGGACGCGATTAACATTTCCAAGAAATGCATTTGTGGTGCATTTAAGTAAACAAAAAAGAAAGTGAAGGATAGAATATGATTTTTATTCTTATTCTCTTTAAAAACATTCAGAGACAGATGAGAGAGAGGGTATAGGTCTAAAATCAGATTAATGACTTAATGCATATTTACATAATTACTATAAAATCCCTCTTGAAACTTCTGAGGTTGATTCTAGGCTATAGATAGTGCCTTCAAAATATACTGAATAATACATGAAAGGATATGAAGAGACAAAAAAAGAAAGTCACAGAATTCTAAAGCATGGATATTTGAGGAACTTCAAGGCAGGCTATTAGAAATGTATACATTTCTTAGTTGTTGCTTTCTTAAAATTCTCTTTACCTTTTTTGTTCAAATTATCAAAGAAGATTTTTTAAGTCAGTTTGGCTCATCAACACTGTTTTTAGCTTCTCACAAACTTGATATGTGGCAAATAGCAAACTTGTAGTATAAATTAAAAACCTGTTTATCTTAGGCTTGACCCACTTTGACATTTTCTCTAATTCTCATCTGAGGATGTGGTTGGCAGTTGTTGTTTTGAGATTCCAGGCTTTTATCCCTCCATCTTTTTATGGCAATAGTACCTCATTTACTTTGAATTAATGATCCATCACCATTTTCATCTAGTATGCTGTACCCTCCCCTATGCTCCAGGAATGGAATGTGTCACCGGGGGATGGCTGAAATATCCTATTCTACTGGCCAGTTACTGGTTCAGGGATGAGTTGATGACCCAAGTGACACCTTCATAGTCACTTAACTCATAGATCTAGTTATGAGCCTTTGGTTTGAGTTATTTGGAAAAGGGAGCCTTTCTTTCTGCTAGACTGAATGAGTCTTCTGGTCTGGCTAGAAACATTTAGCTTCTGGGGCCTGCCATGTTGACTCTGAAAATGGAGCCAACTCAAAGGAAAGAGAGAAGAAAAATGGGCTTTGATATATTGTCTGAAATCTTTAAGTAATATGAGCCAGTGAATAACATTTTTTGTTCAATATATTTTGCTTGAGAATGTCATCGTTTTAATTTTCAAATGGAGACTTGTAATAATGTTATGAGTCATTTACAATTATATAACTACCATGAATTTTCATTTAATGTGCATTAGGCTAGCTTATAAATTATGTCTGATAGGTAAACTAACACAATTTCTTTCCAATAGTGCATTTAAAATGACTTGGAGGAAATCGTTAAAGTGAATCATCTGAGATTCTCTCACTCCCTTGAACCAATGGTGAGAACTCCACCAAAGGGGAAAAAAAAGAAGGTAGATGATTCCTCCAAATAGCCTTGTCTACTTAACCTCTGAATAGTAACTAAAGTTATTTGCTAATAAGAAACACCTTAACTCTTAACGGACTTTAGTAGGATATCCCCAGTGAAGGATTGTCTAGAAAAAATAGAACCCAGCATCCATCAGACTTGGCTTCCTGAGTAAGGTTGGAGCTGGTTAGCTCTGCCAGGCCTTGGTGTTGCTTAATATGGAAATGCTCTAGCTGGTTGAGGAGCTATCTAACCTCATGTGGAGAGCTCTGTATTCTAAACCAGAGTCTGGGATGCTGCCAGTGATGGTTCAAATGGGTCTTTTCTTTGTCTGAGCTTTTTCTCGACTGCATTTTTGAAATTATTTAGCAAAGTTTGAGATCAGTAAAATCTCTGATTCCTGTGAGTCTGACTTGACAATCAGGTCCTGTGAATTAACTCAGTGACATAAGCGGCTAACGAGGTTTTTGTGTATCACTAGACTGTAGCCCAGCATGGCCTACAAGGCAGTGAGGGCCGCTCACCATGAGTCATGGACATGTATCCGCAGTTTCACAAGCGCCTGGCTGACTAATATGCATGGCTCTGCTTCTACCTTTTGAACATATAATGTCACAGACACGTTTGTTAAACTGGAATTCTTGTGGCTTCCCTTTTGGATAAGGACTAAAGATTAACAACAAAACCATTATGGCAAGTGTAACCACATTCCAACATGATACCTTGGATCATGAATGCAAGACTTGAAAAAGAGGTGAAAAAAAGGAGGTAAAAATCATTTCATTGATTTTTTAAGTGCACCAGCTAGAGTTGAAAGGGACAAGGTTATGGGCGAATATGTCTTTTCTTGTATTTTATGACTTTGGGGGTGCTCTGAATTTCCATGGGAAGGGAAGAATGTTTTCTTTACCTCAAGCTTCATGGGGATAGCTTCACAAAGACCAGTGAGAGTCTGAAAATCAATTGAAAAGGCATGTTCTACCTTATTAACCAAACTGCTTCTCAGTCCATTCCCTTCCTCATCCCTCTCAACAATGAGACATGAGAAGCCACCAACCTCATGGGGAGGTGTGGGTGAGGCAGAGATGAGAGCCAAATGAAAAAAGAAATGTTCACCCACTAGGTAGCTAATGAGAAAGAGATAAAACTCTGGAAAGGGGGGGAGTTTCAACCCTGAATTATCATAATTTCTATTTTTTAATTACATGGATCTTAATATATTGTTTTTTGAAAGGAAATTGATCTGTAACAATGACCATAAATGAGCAAGAAGAGTGGATAGTAGAATGCTCGTTTTCACCTCTGGATCAAGGAAGAGCCAGCACTCAGAGGGGATTTGAATGATCATTTATTGTGGTGGGGTGGGTGGTTAGGGAGTGGACATCATCGAAGGTAGTTTTCTGACCTTAGTAAGGTTTTTTTTTCTGAACATCACTCATCAAGAGAGACTTGCTATAATATTTCTCTTCTATAATTTTTGATGGTATAATTGTGATAAAAGACAAAAATGTAAAATAGCTGTACAAATTGGAGAGGGGGACATAGGTATACCTGAATAATTGCTTCTGGTGTTTAAGGGCCCAAGATCTTAGGACAATCTTAGCTCTCCCTGAACAGAGAACCACCCCCTTTCCCAGGGTGACCTATGTTTGATGACTGATAGGCATGGGCTATAAACACCTGGGCTGCTTGCTCCAGGGAGGAGAATTCTGGAGGGTCATCTCAGTCTTTGCACTCCACGTAGGGTTGGCTGAGGCTTATGTTGAGACCAGATTATAGCCATCACCTTCCTCTGTATACGCCTCCTCCTTTATTTTTTTTTCCCCTTTATTGGTTTTGATTTTGAGGGCATCCCTTTATAACTTTTCAGCACACCAAACCCAAACCAGAGTTGGTCTGGGAAATCCAGGCTGCCACAGGAAACATTGTGATTTCTGGATCATTTTCAAGACATTTGCACATAAGCCAATTTGAGTCTTAGATGGATAATCACTTGAGGTAACTAATTATTAAGGAATACATTTATCTACTTTAAGTGTATATAAATACAATTCCTTTAAGTTCCTGGAAGAAACACATTTTATTACATTGGCATAATCTTTTGATGTAACAGAAATTTAATACTGCACAATGTGTAATAAAATCATTTTTACCTTCATTGCTTTCAAAGAGACAAAATAAAATAAAAATCTAGTTAAAACATTGTAATGGTTTATAGTTTTTCAGTTTAGCAACTAACAATTTATGCTCATTTAAACTACTTAAATTCATTTTTCCTTTTGGAGGAAATGTTTTCTTGTGATGATAATACTTAGATATGTTTCAAAAAGGGTCCAAAATTGATATCCATCCTAGCACGCCTTCAAGATAAAATAAGACATTTCACGTCTATGGATTTGTTTATTTTTTAGTTAAATAAATTTCTATTAATTTAAGCCATTTGATTTAAGTTTTTATGAAGATGACAGAGAATTCCAACCTGATAGCATTTTAAATAAATATTTATCATTTCCAAGATACGTTTGAAAGGTTTTCAAAGTAAAATCAAGGTAATTTTTTTGCATTTTCTAGACATGTAGCAAAGCGGTGAGCAGAGAGTGGGAAAATTAGAGGAAAATAAATAAGTACTGGCTTAATTCTGATAAAGGACATTTAAAATTTCTTCTTTATATGTCCAGATCTCATAATGTAGAAAAAAATACATTTTTTTAAAGAGTAAGTTATGATGTCTCTAGCATTTTGTTTTCAAACCAATAACATTAGTTACATGGTAACCTGGTAGCCAGTAAAAATCACATAAATATTAGAAACAAAGATAGGTTCATTGAATTAAAAAACACACACAAATACATATGTACTTATGCCAAAAAAAAAAAAGCAGTAAATAAAAGTTTCCTTACCAAAAGCAGAAAGAATAGTTTTTGTGTTGAGTTTTCTTGATGTCTGGAACGGTAGCTCCCCCTGAACAGAGAACCATAACAGAATTAAGGAAAGATATTTCCAAACCAAAGACCAGACATTTGGAGGCCAGCCATTGTTTGAGTATAAAGCCTGAGCCTGGCCAAGAATTTTATTTCTTATTGGATTTTTGACTATTTCTGACTTTCATCATTTAGTGAGTCATGACTGACAATGCTGTGTTCCTCTGCAGTATTGATTCTGAGAGAAATTTCTCCAAGGATCCCTGCAGTTTGCTTTTGAACATCCCCAGCGGGAACATTCTTTCAGTCCCAGAAGCTGCTGAACAGAGACAGAGAAGCCCCGACTGTTGGGCTTGGATTTCACCCCACACATCTAAGGGCACAAATTGGTTCCAGGTCAGGATAATAAGAGGAAAAGTATGAATTGGGTATCTTTGATCATTCCAGAATTGCGTTGGAATGCCCACTTAAGTTCCTGAGGAGCAGGAATGAGAAATAGAATAGAATTAATCAAAAATGTAGGACTTGAACTCAGCCGTTGCAGGTTCCATGGAGTCCCTGGCTATCTGTGATGCTGGGCAGGTCACTAAAATTCCCCAGGCACTACTTCTCTTTGGCAAATGAGAGATAGAATATAAATCTGTATGGCCAGGTCAGTGGAAATTTCAAGGACAGCTTGATTTTCATGTGAAATTATCCAATTTTATATGCTCTGTTAAATTTTATTATTTTAATGGTATAAGCTTAATAAAAGGCATTAGACAAGACTTCTTTGGAACACACCACGTACTATTCCATTTTTTCTTCTGGCACCTTCCCTGGTTAACTTCTCAAAGCAAGTTGTTTGCTTTTAATCCTCCTTTCTTGTAGATCTCAGTTCTCATGTTATATGCTTCAATCTGGCTTCTGATCCATCATCTTATGAAACGGCACTTTATAAAAACCCTCAGAGTTTCATGGCACTACTAATAATGGGTATTTCTCTGTCCTTATGTTACCTGGACTCTAAGTTGCATTTGAAAATCTCAAGGGATACTTTGTTGGAATCATCATTTTCTTTGGCTTCATTGACACATGATCCTGGTTTCTTCTGATCTCTTTCTTGGCTGCCCCTTTTCAAAATCCTCGGAAAAATTTCTTCCTCCTCTCTCTGTCCTTTAAGTACAGTAGAACCTCCACAGTTGACTACCACCCTATATTGACTGCCTCCTTAAGTTGACCTGAATTTCAGTCCAGACATACACCACACGTATGTATCAGTACAGCAGACCTAGTTCCTTATGCTGACCCCCTCTCTATGTTGACCAGCTTGTTACAGCCCTCCATCTGGTCAACTCACAGACATTCTACTGCATAATATTTTTTTATCCATTTTTTTTGTTCATTCTATATTCTCTTTCCATAGGTAAATATTATGGATGCCAATCCCCTTTATATAACAAATAAATCTCAAATATTTCCTTCTATTCCAAATCTTCTGGTAGACTAATAAAATCATGTGTTTCTGAAACATGTCAATCTGAGGCAATCCAACTCAAGGTGCTCAATGCTCAACTCATGGTCTTTTCCTTAGAACCTGGACCTTCTTCAGGATTTTATATTTCAGTGCCTGTTATTCACATCCATATATTTTCTAATTCTGCGAAAGATGGTATTGGTATTTTGACAGGAATTGCATTTAATCTGTAGATTTCTTTGGGCAGGACAATCATTTTCACAGTATTGATTCTTCTAATCCATGAGCACTGGGCGTTTCTGCATTTGTTCACGTCATCCACAGTTTCGTTCATCAGTGTTTCATAGTTCTTGTGGAGATCTTTCACCTTATTAAGTGTATTTGTTGGTATTTATTTATTTTTGGTAGCTATTTTTAATCAAATTAGGTTATTGATTTGATTCTCAGCACGGTCATTATTAAAGAAGTCCTACTGACTTATATACACTGATTATAAAACCTAAGACTTTACTGAATTCACTTATCAAATCTAGATGTCTTCTACAGGAGTGTCTAATGTTTCCTAGTCATATCATTGGGAAACAGGGATAGTTTGCTTTCTTCTTTTCCAACTTGAATTGCCCTTTATTTATTTATTTTTTTTCACACCCGATTGCTCTAGCTAGAACTTCTTGTACATGTTGAATGGAAGTGATGGAAGTGGGAATCCTTGTCTTGTTCTTGTTCTTAGGGAGAACTCTCCCAACTTCTCCCCATTCAATGGGATGTTAGTTATGGGTTTTATTATTTTGAAGTATGTTTCTTCCATGACTAGTATGTTGAAGGTTTTTATAATAAAGGTATGCTGAATTTTATCAAATACTTTTTCTGCATCTATTGAAATAATCACATGGCTTTGTTTTTAATTCTGTTTATTGTGGTCATTCACATTTATTGACTGTGTATGTTGAACCATACACATGAATTTCCCAGATGAAACCCCCTTGATTGTGGTAAATTATCTTTTTGATGTGTTATTGGATTCAGTTTGTTAGTATTTCATTGAGGATATTTGCATCTATGTTTTTCTGGGATATTGGTCTGTAGTTTTTTGTTTTTATTGTGTCCTTTTCTGGCTTTTATATGAGGTGATACTGGCTTGGTAGAATGAGCTTAGAGGATTTCTTTCTTTTTCTTTTGGAATAGTTTTTGTTGGATTGATATATGTTCTTCAAATGTCTGGTAAAACTTGTCTGGGAATCCATCTGGTCCTGGGCTTTTTTTTGGGGGGGGATTATTTATTACTGGTTCTATCTCACTGCTCATAAATGGCTAGTTCTGGGTTTCTATTTCTTCTTGATTCTAATTTGAGAGATTATATGTTTTTAGGAATTTACCCATTTCCTTCAGATTTTCTTATGTGGTGAAGAAGAGTTCATAGTAGCCTTGGATGATCTTCTGTATTTCTGTGGTTATCAGTTGTAATATTTTCATTTTCATATCTGATTCAGCTGCATATGGATCCTCTTTTTTATTATATTGGTTATTCTACCAAGGAGTCTACCAACTTTCATCAGTCATTTGTATTTTGGAAGGAGTTTCAGTTTCATTTAGTTTAGCTTTGATCTTTGTTATTTTTCTTTAGATAACTTTGGATTTGCTTTGTTCTTATTTTTCTAGTTTCATAAGGTGTGATGCTATGTTCCAATTGAAATTTCTTTTTTTTTAAATTGATGTAGGTGTTTAGTGCTGCAAACATCCTACCTCTGCCTTTAGTCAATCTCAGAGGTTTTGACAAATAATGTCATTGTTATCATTTATTTTGAAAATTGTTTTGCTTTCCATCTTAACTTTATCTTTGACCCAAAGCTCATTCAGAAGAAAGTTCTTTAATTTCCATGTATTTGTATAGTTTTGACAGTTCCTCCATATTGGTCTGAGCAGATACTTGAAATGAACTGTTTTAAATTTATTGAGACTTGTTTTGTGACCACTCCTGTGATCTATCTTAAAAAATATTCTAAGTGTGGTTGAAAAGAATATATTTTCTGCAGTTTTCAGGTAGAACATTCTGTAATGTCTGTTAGGTCCATTTGTTCTGGAATCTAGTTTAAGTTCAGCATCTTTGGCTTAAGTCTATGATCTGTCTAGTGCTATCAGTGAAGTGCTGAAGTCCTTCACCATTATTGTATAACTGTCTACCACTTTTCCTAGGTCTAGTAGTAGTTGTTTTTGGTTTACATTCATATGTATTGAAGATTGCCCCATTTTATTTATTCGTTACTTTATGATTAAGCAATGCCTTTCATTGTTCTATTGTACTGCTGTTGGTTTAAGTTCTCTTTCATCTGGCACTAGAAGAGCTACTCTTGCTAGTTTTGGGTTTCTATTTCTGTGGAACATTTTTTTTTACTCCTTTACTTATGAGAATTTTTTCAGGTTATTATATTTTACTGTTTAAAATATGACACCATTTCTAATGTGCACTCACGGTTTTGGTCCAAACTTTCAGGAAAACGCCTGCTCTCAGCCAAGAGAGACATATCTGGGGAGGGTTAATGTTCCCCTGGTAAATGTGCCACTCACATCACCCTCTTGCAGCTGCCCACTTTGTGAAGGCTGTTCCTTGCTGCTCTCCTGGGAACCTTTCCCTCCTTGCCACATTGGGTGGGTGCAGCTGAGAAAGACACACATGTGGCTAGTGGGTGGAAGCTTCTGAGGCCACTAGCCCTTAGGAAACCAGGTGGATCCCAGGGGCCTGCACACAAGGTTCCCTTTCCCCTCCATGTGAGTAGGGCTTGGGCCTCAGCTCTCATCTGCATGGCCATAGGCCTGCCTCTCAGGCTCTGCCACTTCTTCCTCCTCTGATCGTGGTACACAGTGGACATACTCTCAGGCCTGATCCCATTGGTTCCTGGATCCTTCCAGACTGGAATTCCATGTGCCCAGGAGACCCAGTTGGGAAGGCTTAGCAGCCCCCTAAGGCCCACTGGGCTCCCGCATTCCTAACTGTAATACCCACATATAATGTGCATACTTATTTGTTCTGCAAAATTTGGAGCAAAATATGTGCCTTGTACTTGGCAAAATACAGTAAGTGGGTATATTGGATTGTGCATTTTTATCCATTTCACCAATCTATATCTTTTAAGTGGACCATTTAGACCATTTACATTCAATTTAATATTGATATGTGAGACACAAATCCAGTCATCTTATTGATTATTACCTAGTTGCTTTGTATTCTCCATTGAGTTGCTCTTTTATAAGCCTTGTGAGTTTTACAGTTTGGAGTATTTTTGTACTGGTGAGTGCTGACCTTTCATTTCAATGTTTAGAATTTCTCTGAGTATTTCTTGTGGGACTGGACTAGTGGTGACGAATTTCCTCAGTCTTTCACTGTCTGCGAAAGACTATTTCTCCTTTATTTATGAAACTTAGTTTTGCAGGATGTAAAATTTTTGTTGGAAGATAGGCATCAGGAAACTGTCATGTCCAGTCCTAAAAATGAGTGAACGATTATGCGCCAGAGATTAAAGAGATTTGCAAAAATATGAAAAGAAGATAATAGCATAAAGGTAGAATCTCTAGACTCAGATCTCTCATGAATAAAGGTTTGAGTTGCTCAATGACTAATGAGCCTCAACCAATTGAGCAGTAGATTAGGGTAAAAGAAACAGGGTTCCGGTGAAGGGGGAGAAATGTCATAAACTCTAAATGCTCCTTGTCATATTTATACATGTTATCTTCTTTCATGTGTCCTGCATTCATTTGCTTTTTCTAGTAAATCTCTCCCATTTTGTTCTTTTAATGATGGGTATTTTTTTTTTTTTAAATTTGAGACAGAGTCTCACTATGTCGCCCTCTGTAGAGTTCTGCGGCATCACAGTTCAGAGCAACTTCCAACACTTGGGCTTACGTGATTCTCTTGCCTTAGCCTCCCAAGTAACTGGGACTACAGGTGCCTGCCACAATGCCTGGATTTTTTTTTTTTAATTTTTGGTTGCAGTTATTATTGTTGTTTGGCAGGCCTGGGCTGGGTTCGAACCCACCACCTCTGGTGTATGTGGCTGAGCTACAGGCACCCAGCTGATGATGGGAAATTTTAATGATGGGAAACTTTGAATCCTGAACAAGTAAGGCTCATGATAGAACTGGAAGAATCATGATCCTGATGGCAGTAATGAGCATGGGGTAATGATCAGTCAGAAATCCTGGACTTGGAGCTGTTTGCTGTACTGGTGAACACTGCAATGTCTCTGCCCAAAAAGAGTGTACAGAGGTTTTCATTAGTGGCACCACAGTTACATTATATTAGGAGAATATAATTGTTTCTTCTTTGCATGTTTAAGTAGAAAAGAAAGGTGCAGTAGACTTTAATGCACATTTGTAAATTATCTTTAGCTATTTGCCACCTTGAAATATTCTTTGCATCTTTAGAAAATTTCAACCTTTATAAACTCATTCTTTCATAAGATTGAAGCCACAGATTCACTGCATACCTGCTCTGTCACTGGAGGAGAGACTTTAATCTGGAAACTAGTGATGTGAACAAAGAGGTGCCATGTGGGACCTACTATGATGAGGAGAATAGCAGTGACAGAGTGCATCCGAAAGTTACAAGGCTTCTAGTGCTCAGTGTGGAAAGTGAGAGAGGAAATTCTGTGTGGTTGGACCCTGTGCTGGAGGCAATGTTGTATCCAGGGAAAGGTTTCTGTGGCGGATCTGGACCTTGTTTCCAGCTGTAGTGAACTCTACCTGTAGTCATCTGGCCCTCCTGCAGAGTCTAGGAACTGTTTAATATCATTGTATTTAAAGATACCTTGCCTCATTAAACTAGCAAAAGTTGGCAATGCCTTCTTTTTTTTTCTGCATTCAAGAACCCCGATGGATACACTCTTCTAGAACATCACCACTAGCCGTTAGCTTTTGTAGTGTAACCAATTAAACCCAGAATTTTGTGCCTTCGGTAATCAGTAGTTTGTCAACTATTTTGTGAATCAGAATTTTTTTTTGCCAGTTTTACCTGTGCTCAATAGTATGAGTGCAGTTACCTGGCTGATCAACCCAAAGCTGGTTTGTCTCCCCTGGCGTTGCTCTTGTCGGGGAGGCGCTGCCTGGATGCGGGTGTGAAGGCGATGGATGACTCAGGTGTGTGCTTCCAGCAGGCTCTCGGCTTGTTCTCTTGTGACAGGTTCAGAAGTACTTTCAAAGTCCCTGCTTGAGTCACATTTGATAATGCCCACATTGATAATGCCTCCTTGGACAAAACAAATGATGTGGCTGAGCTCCGATAAGAAACAGAGAATCTACCTTTTGCAAAGTCACATTGCAAATGAGTGTGCAAAAAGTGATGGAAAAATTTATGTCCTGTTTGCAGTCTCCTTTCCAATATGGTTTTTTTTTTTTTGCTTGTTTCATTTGACTCAGATGTTCTTAAATGTACTTTCTTTGAAGTTTCTCTATCTTTAAACATGTTTTTTTCTTTTCTAGGTAACTACCAGTTTAGCATCCACAATCTAAAAATCCCAAATCTGAAATTTTTTGAACATTGACACAAGTAGAAAATTCTGCACCTGATCCCTTGATGAATTGTCATCAAAATAGAGTCAAAACTTGGCCTATGCACAAAAGTGTTACATATATATATTTGCATATAAGTAATGAAGTATCTTGGGGATGGGAACAACACCTAAACAGGAAATCCATTTATGCTTCATATACACTTTGTACACATAGCCTGGAGGTAATCTTAAATTATTTTTTATGTGAAAATATAGTAAATTATCTGGGCATGGTGGCATGTACCTGTAGTCCCAGCTACTTGGGAGACTAAGACAGGAGTGAGTTTTATGTCCAGTGAACTACGATGACACCACTGCACTCCAGCCTGGGTGACAGAGCAAGACCTTATCTCCAAAACAACAGAAAAACTTGGCTATGTATATAATGTATATATGAAGCATAAATAAATTTTATGTATAGATTTTGGTCTTATCCATCCTCAGGTCACTTCGTTATTTATATGCAAATATTCCAAATGAAAAATTATCTGAAATCCAAACCACTGCTAGTCCCAAGCATTTTGCATTTCAAATAAGGGATACTCAACTTATATTTCTTCTTACCTTCCTGTGTAAATCCCTTTGGAATCCTTTTCTCATAGCTCAAGACCACTTCTTCCAGAAATTGTGAATCGCAAATTGTTTCTATATCAATTACTGCAAATGGTAATTGTTCCATTGTACTTCACTATTAAAGGGCCATTGGATAAAAATTTCCCAGAGCTTAGGGAATTCCCAAGGCATGGCAATGGTAGTTGGGGGATAATCTGCTACTGATTAAAGTTTACATACACATTGTTCTCTTCTTTCTCCTGGAGCTCATTAGCAATGACCTGTGTTCTGACAAAGATCTCACTGTAGGGTGGAGGGATATTCAGGTTTCTGAGAATTCTTTATACATAAAGGGTATTGTAGCTATGTGCAGTCTGCACCTTTATTGGACTCCTTAAAATGTTTGTCCAGGGCAGTAGCTGAACACCTGTACTAGAGCTTTTGACTATTGAATATTTCTATAGAATTTTCTGAACACCATCATCCCTGTTCCTATTTCGTTCTAATAAACCAAAAGTGTTGGCCACCCTAATCTTAATTATTTAGGTAGTTTGGGCTTAAATTTAACCTCTTTTTTTTTTTTTTTTGCCTAGATGGATTTCAATGGTTTGTATGTTCCTCTTAACGTTAGAAAAGTGGGACGTAAGTCATCCGTTTCATCCAATTCACTTCTACTAAGGCAGGATAGCATGCTCGTAAGCCATAAATTTACTCTTTAACCTTTCCATGAACTTGTTGAGGTTGGTGAAACACAATTCTTTCCAAAGAATGAGACTAAAAATAAGATTGCATATATTCTGGCAGCTCTGTTAACCCTAAACAAAGATGAGAAAACTTTTAGAACTCAGAGAGGTATTTGGGGACTTTCCCATTATCCTAGAGCAGCCAAAATATTTTGTTCTTTTCCCTTTCCTCTTCCCCCAACTTTCCTCCAAACCTGAGCCAAATCAGATAGTCACAGAGAGGGAAGATCTCCTTTCCTCACCTTCTTTGTGGTAGGATAATGGAAAATGCTCTGTTGGTCAGATTCGGGCTCCTGGCAGCTGCTGTGTTGGCAACAATTAGGGAAGATTTTGAACTAAACCTCTGGCTGCTGAAAGTTTTTGGATTTGGGGTTTGATGTTATCGAAAACATTCATCTGGTCTGATGCAGAAACATATTGTTTAATCTAGCAGGAATGCAAGCAGGTTGTTCTTCACAGTGTATTTAGAGCGCTCTGTCTTTTTTTGCGGTGAAGTCTACAGCAGTTGCTCTGTGTAATCGGAGACGGGTCCGTCTGGGGCTGGAGTAGGCCACCACATTTTAGTTTAGTCTGTTTCAACCCTTAGGCAGAGTCTGACAAGACTTCTCAAATGAATGAAACAGTGGTTAAATTTCCTGGTTTCTTCTTCGGCAAAGTTTGAGTTGTTATACAGATCTTAGGCTAATTCTCTCTCCAAGTTCAGATTTCAAATATTTAGGTCAAGAATCATTTTCTCTTTCAAGCATATGCGCGTGCACACACACAAGGATCTGAATCTGAGGATCTGTTTATTTTACTCAGACAAAGTGCTTTCATGGTGTGAAAAAACATTATTTCTAATAATAAAGCACTTTTGACCTAAATTGACCAATCTCTTCATGCTATTTGTTTCATATTAATTGTTGATAAAGATGCAATACAGAAGTTACCAATTTAATACATAGTCTTTAATTTTTTGAAGATAAAGATTGTACTGAGTTGCACAAATATTGCCTCTGAAGCACAGAAACACAGTTTGATTTTAGAATCATTGTGAAGGAAGGAAACATTGGTAACCTTACCAACATTCGAGCTGCTGTAACAGAATATGCTATAGACCCGATGGCTTAAACAACAAATATTTATTTCTCCAAGTTCTGGAGGCTGGGAAGTCAAGGCGCTAGCAGATCTGATGTCTTGCGAGGTCCTATTTACTGCCTGCTCCATAGATAGCTGTGTCCTCAGATGGTGGAAGAAGCAATTGAGCTGTTAGGGTCTCTTTTTTGACAACACTATTCCCATTTGAGGAGGCCTCTGTCCTCATGGCTCAATCACCGTCCATATGCTCCACCTCCTAACACCTTCATACTGGGGGATGTCAACCAATGAATTGTGGGGAACTTAAACATTCAGTTCCTAAGAGATGTCTTTGAATATGGGATGTGACTGGGAGCACCATCAGACAACGGACTATAATGTGAAAGAATGTCTACCAGGGAGGAATATATTTATTTCTTTATTTTCTGAACATAGGCCGTGTATGTATTCTAATACCTATTTTACTTTATTCACCATTAATGTCATAATATTATGTTTCTTATAAATTATATGAGCAAGTTATTTTGTAGGATAGCACAATCTTCATTGTTTCTTCTGGAAGTTAGGGCGTAGACTAGATCATAACTTGAAACCTTCTGAGGCCATTTAAACTTGGCTCCAGGATTAGCCTAATTAAAAAAAATTACAAGAAAACTTTTTCCTACTTACCTTTAACTCTGTATTATTTTCTCTATTATTTTTATAATAATCTTCCTAATAGTTTTATTTGGTTTATCCCTTAAACAACCTGAGGTAATCTACACTCTATTTAACTTCCTGTTTTGATTCTTATTATAGAAACAATAAGATCACAATCATCTGACAATTTTTCTTGAAGTCCATCGTAACTTTTAGATGACCAAAGATGCTTTTAGATTTATTATTTCCATGTCTTTATATCAGTATCCGAATGGAACATTGCAGGGTGACTTGAGAATTCATTTCAGCTGTGACTGTGATTTCTTATACCTATATAACCAAAGAATTAAAGCCCAGGAGTCAGCCCAATCCTATTCTTTGGTCTCTCTACTGGTGTTGTAGTAGTGTGCAACAAGGCTAAAATCATAAGCCAGTGGTTTTTCAAAATATTTAGAACGATCAAATGTCTGCAAGTTTTCTAGAACTTCAAATTCTAAAACGGCAGGCCATGTGTCTTCTTACTTCTTTATTTATTTATTTATTTTTTTTATTAATTGATATCTGTATACATTAATGCAAACATGGGGTACATTGTGCTGTTTTCATATACAATTTGAAACACTTTCATCAAGCTGGTTAACATAAATTTCATGTCATTTGCTTTATCATTGTATCA
>CAUYQV010001663.1:0-27846 GCA_963574575.1 Galagoides demidoff | reverse complement strand
TTTTTTTTTTTTTGTAGTTTTTGGCTGGGGCTGGGTTTGAACCTGCCACCTCCGGCATATGGGGCCAGAACCCTACTCCTTTGAGACACAGGCACCACCCCTGAAGTTTTTTCTTTCTGGTTTATAAAAAACTTTCACATGTGTCTGGAGACCTGGCTTATTCCTGTGCTGCTTCCCTGACCACTACATGACTCTATCCTAGCCTAATTTTTTATTATTAGCCTAAGTAAAAAGAAGAAGGAAAAAAGAAAAACTATTTGTTTTTAAACCAGAATGCATTTTCAAAAAAAAAAAAAATGGGTGGGTTAAAGTTCATGTCTCTAGGATGGATAATTACAAGGGACTCTAAGGTTGGAAAATACTAAACCAGAAACATGTGCACAAAACAGACCCATTTCATTGTTAGTTGTTGATCCTTATCTACTCTCACTCAGTTTTTGCTTATATGAAGGAACCCAGCGTGGAAGAGCCAATTCCAATAAAAGAACATTCTACATTCTTCTCCTACGTCCCCTCTCCACACTTCTCTGCTATGTGACCTGGACGCTAATCCCATGTGAACTGTACCATAGGCTCTTGTCGTCTGGATTCTACTTGGATTTAGCCAACAAGAAGCACCTTAAGGATGTTGGAGTAGCTGCACCTCCAGCCCAGCCGTCAGCTGCCAGTGGTAGTTAGACCTGGGTTCTGGCAGCTGCTCCCTCTCCTTGCCCCTTAGGACTGAGGGGTCGTAATTACTGCCACTGTTTACTAACTCCAGGGTAGAGCAGAGTGCAGCTTCCTTAAACACCACCCAGACTTTTGTAGGTAGACTCTGCCTCCCACTCTCTTTATTTTTTTTTTTTCTTTTTCTTTCTTTTGTGACAGAGTCTCACTTTGTCACCCTCAGTAGAGTGCTGTGGATTTACACAGCTCACAGCAACTTCCAACTTCTGGGCTTAGGCGATTCTCTTGCCTCAGCCTCCTGAGTAACTAGGACTACAGGCACCCATCACAATGCCTGGCTATTTTTTTGTTGCAGTTTGGCCGGGGCTGGGTTTGAACCCGCCACCCTCGGTATAATGGGGCTGACACCCTACCCACTGAGCTACAGGCGCTACCCTCCAACTCTCTTTGAATTACCCAGATTGAGGTGCCATTTGTTTTCTGCAGGACCTGACTGCACTATCCCGTGACAAATAGCTCTCAGCTCCCAAGCCAACTCCGATCAATTGGCAATAGTTAACTTGGACAATTTTTTGTGATGGATTCTGGACATCCAGGGTTTTAACGAGCAATGGGTAATGACGGATTGGGTGTAGAATGAAGAATACTAACTCTCCATGCCAGGTGTTAGCAATCCTTGTTCTGGATTTTAATGATCATGGTTAAATCCTCAGAAGATTTAAAACCAGAGAGATCTGTGATGAGGAAGCACATCAGACATCATCAAAGTGATGCTGACAGACCAGCACAGGGGTGTGGAACCTGAGGTCTTAGGACTAAATGTGGCTTCCAGGTCCTTAAGTGCAGCCTTTTGACTGAATCCAAATTATACAGAACAAATCCTTTTTTTTTTTTTTTCGGGTAGAGACAGAGTCTCAGTTTATCACCCTCAGTAGAGTGCTGTGGTGTCACACAGCTCACAGCAACTTCCAACTCCTGGGCTTAGGTTATTCTCTTGCCTCAGCCTCCTGAGTAGCTGGGACTACAGGCGCCCGCTACAACGCCCAGCTTATTTTTTTTGGCTGGGGCTGGGTTTGAACCCACTACCTCCAACATATGGAGCCGGAGCCCTACCCTTTTGAGCCACAGGTGCTGCCCACGCCCAGCTACTTTTTTGTTGCAGTTTGGCTGGGGCCAGGTTTGAACCCGCCACCCTCAGTATATGGGGCTGGCATCCTACCCACTGAGCCACCGTCACTGCCCTCTTTTTGTTTTTATTAATACATTTTTGTGTATCTCTTATATTTTTATTTTATTTTTTAAATAAACATGTTTATTTATTTATTTTGAGATAGAGCCTCAAACTGTCGCCCTGGGTAGAGTGCATCACAGTTCATAGCAACCTCCAACTCCTGGGCTCAAGTGAGTCTTCTGCCTCCGCCTCCCAAGTAGCTGGGACTATAGGTGCCCACCACAATGCCTGGCTATTTTTTGGTTGCAGCCATCATTGTTGTTTGGCTGGCTCAGGCTGGATTTGAACCTGCCAGCTCAGGTGTATGTGGCTGGTGCCTTAGCCGCTTGAGCCACAGGTACCACACCATATAATTAGTATTTTAAGAATTAAATCTCAGGGGCGGCACCTGTGGCTCAAAGGAGTAGGGCACCAGTCCCATATACTGGAGGTGGGAGGTTCAAATCCAGCCCTGGCCAAAAATTGCAAAAAAAAAAAAATTAAATTTCAGGTGGAGGCTGTAGCTCAGTGGGTAGGGTGCCAGTACCATATACCAAGGGTAGCAGGTTCAAACCCGGCCCCAGGCAAACTGCAACAAAACAATAGCTGGGTGTTGTGGCAGGCGCCTGTAGTCCCAGCTACTCAGGAGGCTGAGGCAGGAGAATCACCTAAGCCCAGGAGTTGGAGGTTGCTGTGAGCTGTGTGACACCATGGCACTCTACCGAGGGCGATACAGCGAGACAATGTCTCTATAAAAAAAAAAAAAAGTATTAAATTTCATCAAGTTGATATGTATATAATTCATTTCATCATCCTGCTATTTTTGGCTATTGAAGTGGTATTTTGCCAGTGTTACAAACACTGCTGTGGTTCTCCACTTTGTGTACATAATTTACCAAATAGCTTTTATGTGCATTGTCTGTTCATGTGTGTAGTAAATGATTCTTTGAAAAGCAAGTGTAACTATGCTATGCAATACTGGCTAGTATTCTATTGGCCACTGTAAAGGTACAGTATCACATCCACTTGGAGCCAGCAACCGGGCAGGATAGTTGTCTCATCCTTTTCCTACTTTCACTGCACCACTGTTTCTTTTCTTTTTTTTTTTTTGAGATGGAGCCTCAAGCTATCCCCCTGGGTAGAGTGCCATGGCATCACAGCTCATAGCAACCTCCAACTCCTGGGCTCAAGCCTGCCTCCACCTCCCAAGTAGCTGGGACCACAGGCGCCCGCCACAACACCCGGCCGTTTTTTGGTTGCAGCCATCATTGTTGTTCGGCGGGCCCGGGCTGGGGATTCGAACCCGCCACCTTAGGTGTATGTGGCTGGCGCCTTAGCCGATTGAGCCACAGGCGCCAAGCCTGCACCACTGTTTCTTCAAGGCCTGCTGGCATGAGTGAGAGGCCTCCACCTTGAAGTTTCTCTAGGTCAGAAGCAGACATAGTATCCATGTTACTGCATGTCTCAGACTTCAGGAGACCATAGTACCCTCCCAAGAGCTCTCTGACCAGGCATTTACCTTGGTGTATCACCTAATTGGACCTGTGAATTCTGCAACTAAGCAAGCATTCAGCTAAGGTAGTAGACACAAGTCACCTCATCTTGCAAACATTTCCAACTTCTGTACATTTCTTCAAGTGCCTCTGACCAGGAATACTATATTCCTAAAATCACCTTTCCTGGCTTGGCACCTGTAGCTCAAGTGGCTAAGGTGCCAGCCACATACACCAGAGCTGGTGGGTTTGAATCCGGCCTGGGCCTGCCAAACAATGACAACTATAACCAAAAAATAGCTGGGTGTTATGCTGGGCGCCTGTAGTCCCAGCTACTCGGGAGGCTAAGGCAAGAGAATCACTTAAGTCCAAGAGTTTTTGTCCGGGGCTGGCCCGCCACCTTTGGCATATGGGGCTGGTGCCTTACTCCTTTAAGACACAGGCGCCGTCCCTCTTCATTATATCGTGCATCAGCAAAATCTCTGCACTAAAGCCTCTGTTTTAAGTGACACTTTGCATCAGTGTATAAGTATTATTAACTATATTCTTACAAATGCAAAATGGCATTATCAGTTTCATGACATGCTAAAGTTGAATGATGAGGTGTTCAGTATATTATCGTTCTGAAGTGTGTTAGTTATGGCAGGGACAGGTGTCAGCCAACATTTTGTCTCTGTAAGAACAGAAAGTTAAATTTTAGGAAGAACAGAATCAACAATATAAATTATTGAAAGAAGATTTCTAGAGGAAGTCAGCATTTCTGTGTGATACTATGTCAAATCAAAATGACATGGATATTTCTTTGCAAGACTATATATGGTATGTAGCAAAAAAAAAAAAAAAATCCAGCTCAGCGCCTGTGGCTCAAGCGGCTAAGGCACTGGCCACATACACCTGAACTGGTGGGTTTGAATCCAGCCTAGATGCACCAAACAACAGTGAAGGCTGCAACCAAAAAATAGCCAGACGTTGTGGTGGGCGCCTATAGTCCCAGCTGCTTGGGAGGTAGAGGCAGGAGAATTGCTTGAGCCCAGGAGTTCAAGGTTGCTGTGAGCTGTGATGTCACGGGCACTCTACCCAGGGTGACAGCTTGAGGCTCTGTCTCCAAAAAAAAGTAAACAAACAAGCTGGCACAGTGGTTCACACCAGTAATCCTAGCACTCTGGGAGGCGGAGGTGGGTGGATTCCTTGAGCTCAAGAGTGTGAGACCAGTCTGAGCAAGAGCGAGACTCCTGTCTAAAAATAGCCAGGCATTGTGGCAGGCACCTATAGTCCCAGTTATTTGGGAGGCTAAGGCAAGAGGATCACCTGAACCCAAGAGGTTGCTAAGAGCTATGATACCATGACATTTTACCCAGAGTGACAAAGTGAGACTCTTGTCTCCAAAAAAAAAAAAAAAAATTAAAGAAACATACAAACAAGTGAAAAAGTGCACATGCAAAATATAGCAGAGTGCAGGCCAATCTAGTGTAGGGTAGATACATCAGTCTACCCAGAGAATGGTGGTTTTGAGCAATCAAAAGAAAGGCTAGATATGTTAGGCATACCGTCTTTGAAAAAGGCATAAAAGGCTCCGCGCCTGTGGCTCAAGTGGCTAAGGCGCCAGCCATGTACACCCAAGGTGGCAGATTTGAATCCAGCCCAGGCCCGCCAAACAACAATGATGGCTGCAACCAAAAAAATAGCCGGGTGTTATGGCGGGCGCCTGTGGTCCCAGCTACTTGGGAGGCTGAGGCAGGAGACTCGCTTGAGCCCAGGAGTTGGAGGTTGCTGTGAGCTGTGATGCCACAGCACTCTATCCAGGGGGAAAGCTTGAGGCTCTGTCTCAAAAAAGAATAAATAAATAAATAAAATTTAAAAAATAAAAAAGAAAAAGGCATAAAATATATCCTACATTTTATAAGGATTTCTACCCCAAAAGGCTAAAATGTTTATCATTTATACGTAAGTTTGTCTTAGAGCTCACTGGCCATTTTGAATTCCATATCAGTCAGGTCTTCAGTATCTAAAGAGATTTCATAAAACGTCAATTGCCCATTCTCTACTGTTGCCATTGCCAAAATTCCTAAAATTCCCATCCATCTTCATAAGCTATGCCAGATGATAACTCTGACACCACAAGGGATCAAGAGCCAAGAATGTTACACTAGTGAGGCAGAGGCAGCTCCTGCTGTGTCCTCCCTCAGCACTTGGGGCCCTTGCTTGCTCTGTGCTGGACAGATTTTGTTGCTACCATCGCTTTTCTCATCCCCATGAAACTTACTTCTTGGACCAAACTCTGTACTGTAACATTGTCATAATTTCTTCGGGGTTAATAAATTAATGCGAAACGCCACTGCAGCCTTCCTTTGATCAGAGAAAAGAGGCTCTTCTTCGCAACCTTCTGGACCTATATGGCAGTGGCTTTTAATTGATTCTGTCTCATACCAGAAACAGCTGTTAGTTCACTAATGAGCAGGTCACTGGGCAAAGCTTCATAACGGAGTGTGAAATGGTGAGACACTGGAGCTGACCTTCACAAGTTTCAGTCTCGGGCAGAGGAGCATAAGCACTGCCACCTACGATTACAGGAAGCATTATACCAAATCAGTTCAGCCACAGGGCAAACCTGAGCACCCTAACAAGCCATGTGCAATCAACCCTGCACCTCGGGATCTGGGAGAGCTCTGAGGACAGGAAATTCCTTCCACAGCTGAAGCCAGTGCGATGAGCAGCTGAAAAGAAGAATTTACAATCTTCTTTGTGAGCCAGCTGGAGATGTGAACTCGGAATCTGGCTTCATTTGGTGAATTGCCTCCTTTGTGTTCTAAATCTAGCCTTTGCAATTCCTGCTCCTGGATACCAGCTGAAGTAATTTCTTCAGTGACACAGTTCCTCCTCTGGGAAAGAAATACGCTCATATACTCAGTTTTCTTTCTTTTTGTCTTCTTCTTCTTTTTCAAATAGTCTCATTCTGTCCCTCTGGCTAGAGTGATATGGCATCACAGCTCACAGCAGCCCCCAAATCCTGGGATCAAGTGATACTCTTACCTCAACCTCTCCAGTAGCTGTGACTACAGGCTCCCACCACCATGTTCAGACAATTTTTCTATTTTTAGTAGAGAGTGTCTTGCTTTTGCTCAGGCTGGTCTCAAACTCCTGAGCTCAATCAATCCACCTGACTTATCCTACCAGAGTGCTAGGATTTCAGGTATGAGCCACCACACCTGGCCTTTTCTTTTTCTCTCTCTTTCTTTCTTCAATCTTTCCTTCCTTTTTTTTTTTTTTGAGATAAGACCCCACCCACTCTGTTGCCCTGACTGGTCTTGAGCTACTTATCTCAAGTGATCTTCCCACCACACCTCAGCCTCCCCAAACTCTGGGATTACAGGCATAAACTACCACACTTGAATTTTGCTTTTGTATTGATTTTTGGACAGCTCTTCTGGTCTTTATATTTTTGACACTGGAAACAATGCCAACATTATGCATGCTGTAAAAAACTGAAGTTGATCTAAAGGAGAAAATATTTTCTAGGTATAGTGAGTCCAATACTTCATAGGCCACAATCTCTTGGTGTAAAGAATAATATTTAAATTTTTTCTTTTATTTATTTATTTTTTTTGAGACAGAGGCTCAAGCTGTTGCCTTGGGTAGAGTGCTGTGGCATTGTAGCTCACAGAAACCTCCAATTCTTGGGCGTAAGCAGTCCTCTTGTCTCAGTTTTTCTATTTTAGTAGAAATGAGGTCTTGCATTTGCTCAGGCCGATCTTAAACTCCTGAGCTCAAGCATTCACCCAATTCAGCCTTCCAGAGTGCTGGGATTACAGGCATAAGCCATCACACCCAACCTCTAAACCTAGTCTTTTACCTGATGTCTCAAAATACTATCAAATTAGCTCCAGACAAATCGGGTCATTTTAGTGTGTTTATTAGTTATTTCAGATTTAAAGCTGGTTAGTAATTCCAGAATTCTCCCCAACTCCTCATTCTCCCAAAGTAATAATCATGTTTGGGGGACTGTTTTAAGTTCAGGTTCCTTAATTGCAGAGCCTGAAACAGAGATTCTTTTGCAAGTGATTGATTGAAGGAGTGTTCTCGAAAGTAAGTTGTAAAGAAATGAAGCAAGTAAGATACCTCAGAGTGAGAAACCAAGCATGATGAAATTTCAGCTGAAGTCTGTCTCAACTTGTCAGGGAGCCCAGGAGTGTGATTGGTACCACAATGTTGACCCCCACTGAGGAGGGGGGCCAGGTTTTTGTGATCCTTATCATTCAGTCACTGGTTCCAGAGGAGGATAACCTCCTAGGTAGTCCTGGACAGTGCCCAGGTGAGGGTAGTTCCCTGGATAAGGGTAGCCCTTGAAAGAACGATCTTGCTAGCAAAATAACAGACAAATGAGCTCTCTCTGTACCCTGTCTGTTCTCTCTCCCTCTCTCCACCTCAGCTGACGGGTACCCTATGGGGCTTTGTTTACACAGCAGAGTTCTGTTTTTACAACATCTAAATGGAGCCCAGCAGAATGAAAGAAAGCTCAAGTTTTCCTTTCCTTTTATGATTTCTGGACCTACAGACTAAAACTGCTTTTTAGAATCTGCCTTTTACTGGGTTCCCAGTGGACAAGAGCAGACAGCAAGGGTGTGAGCAGGATCAAGGACAAGATCACAATCAAGCAGGTAAGTGTGTCTCCAAAGGAAAGGCAGCTGCTTCTGTTATCTAAGTAGATACAACAATTCACAATACCCTGTTCATTTGGCTACAGCCAGCCGTAACTCTTCTCAACCCCCTAAATAAAAAGGCTGTAGAGCTGGTTTTCTTTCTTTTTTTTTTTTTTGAGACAGAGCCTCAAGCTGTTCCCCTGGGTAGAGTGCCATGGCTTCACTGCTCTCAGCAACCTCCAACTCCTGGGCTCAAGCGAGTCTCCTGCCTCAGCCTCCCAAGTAGCTGAGACCACAGGAGCCCGCCACAACGCCTGGACATTTTTTGGTTGCAGCCATCATTGTTGTCAGGCCCGCCCAGGCTGGATTTGAACCTGCCACCTCAGGTGTATGTGGCTGGCACCTTAGCTGCTTGAGCCACAGGCACCGAGCCCTCTGTATTCCTTTCTGTCTAATAAATCCTGCATCATCACTGATCTGTGTGATCAATGGTTTCATTCTTTGAATCTCTGTCAACAAGGATGACTTACACAATGGTTACCAGCAGTAGGTGTCCTTGGATCTTGTTATTAGCAGCCTGTTCCAGACTCTTGATCTGCTCTTCCTCAAGGTCATTTTCTTTTTTTTTTTTTTTTTTTTTTTTTTTGAGACGGAGCCTCAAGCTATCCCCCTGGGTAGAGTGCCATGCCATCACAGCTCATAGCAACCTCCAACTCCTGGGCTCAAGCGAGTCTCCTGCCTCCGCCTCCCAAGTAGCTGGGACCACAGGCACCCGCCACAATGCCCAGACATTTTTTGGTTGCAGCCATAATTGTTGTTTGGCCGGCCCGGGCTGGGGATTCGAACCCGCCACCTTAGGTGTACACAGCTGGCGCCTTAGCTGACTGAGCCACAGGCGCCGAGCCAAAGCATTCTATAATAGACATACTCTTATTTGACAATGTGAATGTTACTTTCTTTGCATTAGTATTATTATTATTGCTTAATACTTAGTTGCAGCAACCGTCTGACTTCTTTTCTGAATGTATTTATCTTAATTCATTCTTTACAAGGTTTTTGTTTCTAGTCCTTATCTTAAACAGTGTTTTTTTTTTTTTAAATTTTAAGCCTTTATAATTCTGTGATGGCACAAAGTGGAAACCTAATAATCACATATATGTAAAAAATTTAAAAAAAATTAAAAATAAATTGACATGCTGATTATAAAATTTATGTAAAAATGCAAAGGACCTAGAGTATGAAAATAGCTTTAAAAAAGAACAAAGTTGGGAGATAAACAATACCTGAGTTCAGGCTGGACACAGCAGCTCACACTAGTAATCCTAACAATCTGGAAACCCAAGGTGGGCAGATTGCTTGAGGTCAGGAGTTTGAGACCAGCCCAAGTAAGAGTGAGACTGCCATCTTGACTAAAAATATAAAAAATTACCCAGGTATTGTTGTGGGTATCTGTAGTCCCAGCTATTTGGGAGGAAGTAAGTTCAATACTACTAACCTTAGGGACGGAAAAATGAAAACTACACTATTACCTTCCTAGATAAACCATTATTAGAAAGACTGACCATACATTGCCAAGTTTGTGGATGATACAACTCTCATGCACCTAGCTGGCAGTGAAAAATGGTACAAACAGTTAGAAACAGCTTGGCAGTTTCTTGTTATGGTAGCCTTACATCTCTCATACAGTCCAGTCATTTCACTCCTATGTATTTACCCTTGAGAAAGAAGGCATATATCCATGAAAATACTTATTCTCAAAGGTAACCGGTTTTATAACCAAAATTTTATAATTCTCTAGTTTCTTAGCTCCCTCATATTCCAAAGGAGTTTTCAGTGTTCACATCAGAACTAAAGCAGGCAGCTAAGTGTCCTTGATGTGACAGGGATGAAACAGTGAGTGTTATCTCATCTGCCGTGGCCTAGCAACAGTAGTCTTAGGAAAAGCAGAATAGACAGAAAGATCTCAGTACAAATTGCTGACAGAACTTTGTAACGTTCTGTAAATGGAGGCAATTCTTTTGTGTTTTTCATAGGAACAGCAGAAGCTCCTTGTAGCCCTGAGATAACTACAGTGCCCTACTGTAGCAAATTGTCTAGAGAAAGACAAGATAACCAATATACCATCAAAGATTATACTCAAGAGCCACTGACCCTGCTCACAAGGCTAAAAGAATGAATATTAATATCTAGCTAAATATAATACTAAAATCCCCACCCTGAGGAGGGATTTGCCCACCATTTTTGTTCATGTAATGTATGTACTAGCATGACTCCTCACTGTGCTTGTGTGCCCTGCATTCCACCCCCAAAATGCAATGGGGTTCACTCCCTGTATGCATTATTGATTTTCACCTCCATAAAAACTCCTTGACCCTGCTAACCAGGGAGGGGCATTTGAGGGAATCTGTGCCTCCCCCTCTCAGATGACACATCTTCTGAAATAAATCCTTTCCACCCTGACAATCTCCATTTTCTCAGTCATTGTCTTTCTGTGCAGTCACTCCTGTTAAGGAGCAGAAAGCCCGTGTTTACAAATAGTTCCCTGAACTTTGTGGACAGCTGTCTCTTAAGCAGGTTGCTAGATGAGTATACAATTCAGTCAAGGGGAATTTATTCACTTTGAGAAGTAGTTCATTATCCTGAAACACCTTCTCCTGCTACAGGGATAGACTAGGAGGTAAATGACTTTCCTAGGGCACACTCACAGAAGCTCTTTCAGCAGACAGCAAGTAGTATGCAGTGCAGTCCCTGAATTTGTGACTATACCAATGCAGTGCTGCTCAGTGGAAATGTCTGTCTGAGTCTGGAGTTCATTCCTAGGAAGCCCAGGTGCCAGCAAATTAAAGTCACATTCTCCACTATCACCTTTGTAAGAAACTAAGTCAGGGCCAGACACGGTGGCTCATGACTGTAATTCTAGCATTCTGGGAGTCCGAGGAGGGTAGATTACCTGAGCTCACAGGTTCAAGACCAGCCTGAGCTAGATCAAGACCTCTTCTCTAGAAATAACCAGGCTTTTTGGCAATGTGCCTATAGTCCCAGGTACTTGGGAGGCTGAGGCAAGAGATTCACCTAAACCCAAGAGTTTGAGGTTGCTGTGAGCTGTGATGCCATGGCACCATACCCAGAGCAACAGAGAGAGAGAGAGAGAGGTCATTGCATTTTTGTCTTCTCTTTTTGTCCTGATTCTAAGTTAGTTTAGTGCTCAGACTAAGAGGACAAAGGTTTTTTTTTGGGTGGGAGGTCTAAAGATCCAAGTGACCATTGTGAAACAAAACAGTTAAGGAGCCAGTGAGTCTTAGGAGAGTAAATCTGTGGGGCCTACTGAAAGGTTCACACCTGAGAGAAGAGTAGGTAAAGTACCCCTCAAGGACAGCTTACTCCCAAAAATTGTGAAGGGAGAAGACATGGGATGTTCACCCACATTTCTCCTCCCAAACTCACAGATCAGGATATGGGGATTTTAGAGGCTGTTCAAGTGTCAAAGACCAACCTGCATATAGAAGTTGCCACAGAAACCTGATGTAATATTGGGGACTATGACAACCTTTTCATAGACTCCAACATAGTCTTGTGAGAAGAGCAGGGTCCTGTCTTCAGGAGTTTGGGATTCAGTTTATTGCAGTAAGATGAGGCCCAATGGAGAGAAAGAGCATCCAAACACCATGTTTATAGAAGAAGGGCTTTATTCACCAGCCAGGAGCTTACAGCATAGAAGAATTCCAAATGGCTGTGCTCACCTAGTGGCCTGGTCTTTCCCTTTTTATCGACAGTCAAAAATTTCCACCCCACAGGTACCCTTCTCATTGGCCAGTTTGAATCAAGCGGGAGATACTATTCCAGCTCCTACAGAACTGGAAATTCCCACAAATTCCCAAGAGCTTGTCATCAGGGAGAGGATCCTGCAGGTGTATCTTTGTGGTCTCCTTGAGAAGACCTATTCTCTTAGACCTCAACCTTCTCAGGTATTCTCTCTCCAGCTGAAGTTGCAGAGGCTGAACTGCCCTAGGTGTGGGAAGATGAATGGATCCCAGGTCCAAGTCTCCTCATTCCCAATTTGGGATTCCATGCCCTTCTGTCTCCTAAGGCAAAGAGATTTGAGATTTGGGATCCTTGTGTCCCCAGAGAGTACAATGTCATGCTCCAGGGTGTTTTGGAGCTACTTTCCATTAAGAGGCCTGGGGTGGGAGGATGGGATAGGTAAGACTCCCTCTCAGCTGAGCTTCACCATCTGTAAAGTGGGTATAAGAATGCTCACCACTGAATTGCTGGAACAAAGACTGTGATAATACCTGCTTAAGTAATAATCATAGATTTCTATGTATCTCTTAGAAGAGTGTTGAAATATGCAATTGATATAATGGTCCTCCTAACAATTTGAGATTATAATACCAATTCTCCTGTGTTCACCACTTTTTATCCATCCTATAATAAAATATTTTTTAGAAGCTAGGAAACGTCAAAGTGTTAGTTTCAAGTATCAAAATGTCAGGTGTAAGAATGTTTTCCAAAAATTATAATCACCTCATAGTATGTCCTATTATAATAACACCCATCCACGGTCCTTTAAATAATCAGAAAGACCTAAATATCATTATTATTATTTTTCAGGACATAACATTCTAATAAATGTAGTCCCATGCCTCCCTACCTCTTCAACTATCCTGTCTCCAGGAAAACAATGCATTCTGTCCTATAGATAAGATTTGTGTCCAATAAATTTACTTAATGCAATCAAATAGGTGTTTTTTTGTTTGTTTGTTTTAAGGGAGATCTGACTTCTTTCATTTATCCAACTTTTTTTTTATTTTTATTTTTATTTTTTATTAATTGATTTCTGTGTACATTGATGCAAACATGGGGTACATTGTGCTGTTTCATATACAATTTGAAACACCTTCATCAAGCTGGTTAACATAACTTTCACATCATTCGATTAATCATTGTATCAACACATTTATATTCTAGTTCTAGAAAAGTTCACTTGTACCCTTGTTAGGCAGAAATATAGGTAATCTTTCCCATCACCCTCCCACCCCCCATCCACCCTTCTCCCCTCACCTTCCCCACCCCCTCCCCACACCTAAATATTTCAACATGTATCTCCTCAAAATAATGTCATTCTCTGACATAACTGAAATGCTCTTATCCCATATAATAAAATTTGTATTAGTTTAATAATCTATTATGCAGTCCACATCCAAATGTCTCCAGTTGCCCCTAAATTTGAGTATGGACTGTGTATTATATTATTAGCTTATTGTTAATGGACACTGATTGTACTTAGTTGTCACATCTCCTTTTGTCTCTTTAAATGTAGAACAGCAGACCTGGCAAAGATGGTTTGTAGAACGTCCCACATTTTGAATTTGTCTGAATGTTTCTTTCTTTTTTTTTTCTAATGTTTTCCTTGAATAGTCCTTGACTTTACTGAAGGAAGATAAAATGAGTGGCCTGCTTGCTAACAGCAAAGTGGAAGGGAGAAATTCCTCCCTCACGCGTTTCCCTCCCCTTTGGGTAGAGGTTCTCCATGTTAACTAACTAGGTTACTAGTGGCCGAAACCTAACTCTAGTTGGCTTAAGGAAAAAAAAAAAGGTTCTAAAAGGTAGAAAGGAAATCCAGGAAAACTCTTGTATTTGAGATGTATATATATATATATATAATTGGCTTTAGGATCTCCTGGATCCAGGTGGGTGAGACAGTATCATCAATCTGTTTGTCTCTGTCTCTTGGCTCATCCACAGGCACCTCTCCTCTTATGTTACAAGACAGCTACAGGCAGCTCCAAGCTGCCACTTTGGAAACCTCAGTGGGAATTATTATTGTGGTTATTATTGACAGGGTTGTACTCTGTTACCTAGGCTAGAGTGTCATGGCATCAGCCTAGCTCACAGCAACCTCAAACTCCTGGGTTCAAGTGATCCTCCTATTTGGACTACAGGCACCTGCTATGATGCCTGGCTAATTTTTCTATTTTTAGTAGAGACAGGGTCTTGCTCTTGCTAAGGCTGGTCTCGAACTCCCAAGTTCAAGCAACTTTCCCACCTCAGCCTCCCAGAGTGCTAGATTACAGGCTTGAGCCACTGTACCCGGCCCTCAGTAGGTATTATTAAGCTTCTTCTTTCTTTCTTTTTTTTTTTCTCTTTGCAGTTTTTGGCCTGGGCTGGGTTTGAACCCGTCACCTCTGGCATATGGGGCCGGTGCCCTACTCCTTTGAGCCACAGGGGCCATCCTCTTTTTTTGTTGTTGCAGTTTTGGCCGGGTTTTGTTGTTGCAGTTTTACCCATACACCACCCTGGGTATATGGGACCGGCGCCCTACTCCCTGAGCCACAGGCGCTGCCCAAGCTTTTTCTTTCTATGGTGCCTGTAAAAATTAGGTGTTCGCTATCTCTGGACCAGCTATGTATGTGTGTGCATTCCTGAAGCAGTTGTGGTGCCCTGGTGACTAGAACATGTGGATTGGCCAGGCCTGTACCATGTAACCATCCCAAAGCTTAGAGTGGGTAGGCTGAGAGAGGGACAGCCCCACCTCAACCTCAAAACCAGCAGTGGCATCAGGGTGCTCCATAAGAGAAAATCAAGATATTGTCAACAGTAGAAAGGGACCTGGGTATACAACAGGTGGAAAAGCAGATTCTGCTTCATCTGATGAGAGACACGGTGAGCCTCTGCATAATGGTAGTAAGATAGAGAAAGGCTCATCTGAGCCTCTGAGTGGCCGAGTCAGCTCCAAGTCTCCAGGGGCCTCTTGTCCTGTTCATTTTGGATTTGCAGGATCAGTGTCTACCGGGACCCTCTGTATCTGGACTCATGTTCTGCTTCTTAGTAGCTGTGTGATCCTAGATGGGAGAACAAACCTTTCTAGGTCCTGGTTTACTGGTTGAGCAAATGAGAATGAGGTTCATTTTCCTTCTCCACAGGGCTGAGCATACGTATTCACACTAGGTATGAAGGTCCTTGCACACCGTGCAATGCCCAGGGGAGGGGGTTGTTTTATTGCTCTGCAAAGTGACTCTTCCGCTTCAGGGCGAGCAGGGCCTTGGAGTTTTTCCTGGGATAGTTGGGGTGGTGACCTGTACCGGGCCACAGAATTCTTGGGATTTCTCTGCAGATGACCATAGAATGGGGCAGAGCACTATTCTACACAGGGACGGACTCTGCCCTCTGCTTGTCTTCTGAATTCCAAGTGAGGAAGGGAAGAAGGTAGATGTCAGTGGGTGAGCTGGTGTAGCAACTCCCAAACTGGACCTGGGAGAGGTGACATTAGATAGTATAAGCACCAGCACTGCCTGACACTGGTCACCAGAGGGGAAGCTACATAGCTCAGACTCTCAAACATAATTCTTCGCTCTCTCTCTCTCTTCCGTCTCTCTTCCTTCCTATAGTATTTAGTCCCCTTCGTCCTTCCCATAGTATTTATTGAGAGGATGGTGGTAACCAAGATGTACACGGTATCTACCTCCACGGAGTTTACATCCCACTAGGGGGCAAACAGACCAACAAATAAGCACACTGACAATTTAAAAACTCACCCCAACGCTCAAACCGGAATAATGCTATTCCAGGTGTTAGGTGCAGAATAACCAAGAGGGTATACATACTTCAGGTGAGCAGTCAAAGAAGGCCTCTCTGGGGAGGTGACATTCTTTTGGGACAGATCTACAGCTGAAGAAAACAGGTCAGATGATTTCCCTGTTGGGTGGTTAGGCTGCATTACATCGTCAGTTACATGTCTGCCTGCACTTACCCCCCTTGCATCTCTCTCCACTGCCTTGCAAGGCCGGGTGGGTTGAGACTGTTTCTGGTTCAGGCTCTCCAAGAAAGGGAGGAAGAGCTTTGCTTTTTCAGCATCACAAAGAGAGCGATTCCCATCACTGACAGGGGGCTGTGTGAAGGTCACTGCTGGCCTTACTGGGCACGGTCTTAGATACCCTTCTCCATGCATTCCCTTGCTGGGAAAGGGTGACAGTTGGTTTTTATGCCACAGCTCACTCTGATCCTTGGAACTGATCTGATGCATTCAAAAGAAGGAAGTTATTGAAACACTTTGGTCCTTTAATTATCAGCTATGAACCCTCATTTGTGACCCAGGTGCCCCCATGCTACCTTGTGATATCTAGTGAGTGAGGAGATAGGGTAGAGGAAAAGAGGGAAAGGAAGAGTGTGGAGCCTCAGGGTGAAAGGAAAATGACCAGCACAGTTTCTGAAGCTGCTTTGGGAATTAGGGGATGGTTGGGATTGTGGGAACTGAATGGGAACTAAGTGAGTTTTTCCCCTAGGAGTGGAGACAGCGTTGCTTACAAAAAAGGGCTTTGATTACACAGGGGTGATGCAGGCTGGACTGCAGGAGGAACTTTCCTAACAGACAGGGTGGCAAGGCCCCAGGAAGCAAGCTGGATAGAAAGCTTGCAAATTGCAGACAGGCAGTTGCTTAGCAGGAAGGCTCAGAGCTCTGGGCTGGGCAAAGCTGTGTCAACAATGAAGATCAGCTTTGTGTTTGCCTTTTAGGCTAAAAGGACTTAATGTCAGGGTGGGAAAGATCATTAACACATCAATGAGTTAAGAGTCCAGAGTCTGTAGTGAAGGAGGCTGTCCCAGGCTGAGCAGAAAGGTTTGAATAAACCTACCAATAGGGGCGATTTCCCTCCGGAGAGGAATATCCAGCCTGCAGTTCTTTAGGAACCAATCAAAGAAAGGGATGAGTTCAGATAAAAAGGGAAATAGATTAGAATCTACCAGGAATTGGGGGAGATAGGGCTCCAACCTATGAATTTTCTGGTTGACCAGGCCTGTGAGGCAGCACCCCCTGGCAGAATCTCCAGTCCGCGCGATGGTCTGCAGGTGGTGGAATCAGAGGTGGAGCTGGTGCCTCTGCCTCTGCCTCATTGGGTCCTGGTTCCCACCTCTGCACACTGGCCACCTAAATCCTAGGTCAGACAGTCATGGCAGTGCCTCAGTCTTGCTAAAAACTCTTGCTTGTAGCAAGTACATACAAGTGAGGAGGAAAAAAAAGGAGCCACAGAGAGATTCTCTGGTGGGGGTTAGAGCACCATTCAGGGGCCGATGGCTCCTCTCTGCCCCTCTCGTGATTGTCATGCCCTGTTATTTGGTTTCCCAGTGAGCAGCAGGGACTCCACAACTGTGAGCACAAGGACCCAAATCAGCTCAGCAAGCCAGGCCACTTACAGATCACTCCCAAAGTGCTTTTACATGCATTTGCATTATAAAAATAGATGATATTTATCTTTTGTCTATAAAATTAATACATTGTTTTTACATCAAACTTGTAAATAGGAAAATGCAAAGACCATGATAAAAGTTAATTCCAGAGAGCTATTAACCTTTCTTCTCCACTGTGAACATTTTCTTCAATTTTTAAAAATGGAACCTGCCCGGCATATAAAGTAAGCAGAGCTTTCCCCTCCTTCAACATCAGCAGGTCTCAAATTTCTGCCATTCTTACTTCATCTGTGACCTACCCATTCCTCTCTCACTCTTTTGTTACTAATTATTACTAGTTTTTGGCTCTTTTTTTGAAGTAGAATTTACACACATTGACATGCACAAATTTTAAGTATACATTTTCAACAAATGCATCCCTCCCTCATCCCCATATAGAACATTTCCATCTGTCCAGAAAAATCTCCCACATCCAGAGGCAGCCACTGTTCTCATTTTTTGTACCTTAGATTGTCTGTTTTAAAGCTTCTTATAAATGAAATAGCATAGTATTTTTTTTTTTTTTGTATATGACTTCTTCACTCAGCGTAATTTTTTTTACGATGCATCCAAGTTGTTGCATTTTTTAGTATTTTGTGCCTGCCTATTGTTGAGTGGTGTTCCACTGTGTGGATAGACCAGTTTGTTGATGGACACCTGGGTTGTTTTCAGACACTGGCTATTTTGAATAAAAGTGCTATGAACATTTTTGCACAAGTCTTTATGTAGACCACGTATTCTCATTTAATCCTTGTGACAACTTTAGGAGCATGGCACTACTGTTACCCCCATTTTATAGATGAAGAAACTGAAGCACAAAGATTCCCAGTCTAAGGCTACACAGACAGTAAAAACCAGAGGTAGGATTCTCACCCAGGTTTGTGTGACTGCAGAGTCTGTGGTTTTTAATCTCTCATTGTCGTTAGTGTGTTTGTGCCACAGCTGTTTGGTGTCATTAAGTGTAGGGACAAAAGGATGTTTTACTTTAGTGGCCCATCGGCTCAGTACTGCATTTTAGTTCACTACAGAAGTTGATATTGATAATAATGGATCTGAGTGAGTCCCCAGGAAAAGGTTACATCAAACCTGCCTTTTTAAAAGAACAACAGTATGTAAGACATTTTAGAGACATTTCTAGCCAGGGTCATTACAGTAGCAGCAAGCTAGCAAGCAAGTGGGCAAAAACTTTTGCTACTCAAAGCTCTCGTTGTCTGGAAGTCTCACATAGTTGTAATTCGTCATCTCCCAGAGAAGCCAGGCACAGAAGGCGTTACTGGATATATAAAATAGTATATAAATAATACATGTATAAGAAATCACTCTGTTCTCTATAGAGCCAAACAGAATAGGTTTTTGGAGAGTCTGCTGGTTCTTGCTTTGAAAGATGTTGCTAAGCAATGTTGCTAATATTATGGAAAGACAGCTCCCTCCCAGCTTTCCAGCTTTTCCACTCAGCCCCAGAAACCCTGGAGTTGGAAGTGGCTTCAGGGGTAGCAGCAGCTGGGGGGGAAGGGTGATCATCGGCGATGTGGGGGCCAGGGACCCTGACTGAGAGAGGGACTGCGCTGCAGGCTGCCGGATTCTTGGCCTCATTGGCTTTTGATTCTCTGGAGTGACCTCCGGGCAGCCTCCGTGTAAAATCACCTCTTTATGTTCATCAGAAATTTCACACACAGAATTTCCTCCCCCTACTTTTTTTTTTTTAACAGACACCAAACCAGATCCAGGAAGAAGAATCCTTTTGAATGTGGGAAAAATTATAATCGTGCAGCTTAGCACTTACAAAAATTCAAAAATCCATAAATAAACCTTGAGAAAGGAAAGAAATATTTTAAATACTTTCGGTAACCCAAGCAACATATGACAACTCCTTTCTTCCTCCCTCTACCTGCTTTTTGTAACCTCCGATCAGGAAATCAGCAGAGTTTGGAATGACATCACGCATTGCAGGCTCCCCTTCGGGCGCTCTGGGTACCAAGCGATGTGCCGCCCCAGGGCTGGACATTTGCCACCGAGTGGGATTTGTGGGTTTCCTCAGTGTGGTTTCCTTTCCCTGGAGCTTGGAAATGCCACACAAGGCACCAAGATCCATTTCCAAAATCTGAACCAGTTCATCGTCAGATCCTCTGTTTTCTGTGATGTGTGTGGCTCTAGGAAAGGAGGGCTGAGCTGAAGTTCCCAAGGCTTGTCTTTGAGGCCTCTCAGCCCTATCTGGGGATATTCTGGCCAGTTATTATCACTGAAGGACCTTGTTGTGGTGGAATGGACCCCTTCAGGGGCTAGTTATGTTAGGAGCAAGGAAGAGAATCAGTATGTTAGCAAAGGTTTTTCCTGCATCTTTCTCTTTTAAAAAGAGAAACTGCCGTCCCACCTCAAATGACCTTTTCAGTCTTTCCCTTTCCTCCACCGTCCTATGGTGGCGTTCCAAAGACAACTGCTGTATTCCAGCAGGGGGCGCTGATGTACCTGCCAAGAGTGAAGTCAGCACGTGTCCTTAACAAGCGCAGGTGTAAGTAAGCCCAGTGCTCAGAAGTGTGAGATGTGAGGGGGTCTTCGAAGTGATTTCCCCAGACTGGTATGTGTATGTGTGCACTCCCAAAGGCAGAAGAGAGTGGAGGTGCTAGCCAGCTCTTGTCTGACGTTGTGTGGTTGTAACTCTTGCATGGCTCCAAAGGTTATGTGATCCAGGGGATGGCTGGGGACCCTGCCCCTGCAGAAAGGGAAGGGCATGACATCTGAAGACATCTGGTTTTCATAAAAGGCCCCGCCCTTCTTGCTTCATAGCCTCTCTTGCCCTCAGCCACTTCCAACACTAACTACTCTGTTGCCACTCTGCAGTCACTTTGCAGAGCAATGGAGGCACAGGGAGTAGGGGAGTCAGGGAGTTGGAGGGCAGGTGGAGTGAGGAGGCAGCATCTGCCACAGGCTCTCCGTTAGACCCAGCACTAGCAATGGGGCTGATTCTTGGTTTCACACCACTGTGTCTCCTGGAGCAGGTTCCCAGACACAGAAGGCCCTTTTCTTCAAGACCAAGCATGCGTGTCTGTCTGTCTCAACCCACTGGCCCCTCAGGAATGGGCTGTGCAGCTGTCTGCCCTCTGTTCATGATTAACTTTCCTGTCTCCTCCTCTCTCCAAATCCCACACTGGCCTCCTCAGCCTCTGGGGTTCTCTTGGATTGGGGCAGAGACCCAGACTGGCAGCTGCCTGCCACTTTGTTCTCAGAGACTGAGGGCTCTGGGAAAGGCCTTCGAGATACTGTCATCTGGGACATTCCTTGCTGGGCATAAATTGTTGGGTGGGATGGGATCTGGAAGAAGACCCCTCCTCTGACGGCTGCAGTCCTCACTGACTTCGCTTTCTGTGGTCTGAATGTGTCCAACTTTCTTGGTCTATGCCAAAGTGCCCCATGGATGTGGCCTTAGAAGAACACCTTCGAGTCATGAATGTGAAAATGTTTCCCTTTCAAACTGTGATTTCTTCAAGGATAGTGTTTGGTGCAAGTATGTCTCTAACACCTAACACTGCCTGTTTTTCTTTTTTAAGAAAGGTGCTTCAGACTCAGAGCCTTTGTCAGGCTGGTAAATTTGTATTTGTTTTCATGGTATGAACAGCAAGTGATGAAGAATTTTTGTTTAGGGTGGTAACAATGTTTTCTTTTAAAATTAAGTAAAAGTGAGTTGATTTAATTAAACCAACCTTAATTAATTAAAGTTGATTTAGTTAAAACATTATCGATAATAACAGAGTAACATGACGTTAGGACAAAAAATTGTGAAGGTGATATGTGAATGGCCAAAATTTGGCTGGCCGGACCAACTGTACAGGGTGGCCAGAAATGGTCTTGTTTTGTGGTTTGGTGAGTGTTAGCCCTGTCTGTTTTGGGCAAGGAGAGCCTGATGTTTCTTTCTCTCCTCCTGGTCTCTTGCACAAAGCTGCACAAATGTTGGTGGAATGGGCAAGCCTAACATGGATAATTGTTACATTTTCTGCCATTGATGAGTATCCTTGCATTTTGGTGCCCCCTCTCTGGGGTATGGGTGTGAGGGTCTATAGCCGGCTGTAGTAGCAGTTAAGCAGGGAAATCCCATCTGTCTGTGCTCCAAGCGTAGCTGGCTGTGGGACAGGGCCAGAAGGAAACCTCTACCTCATAGGGACCCAGGAATCAGAGTCTGGGAGTTTGTGGTCTTTTGGAGACAGCTTTGTGTTTTCAGCCACGTTGGAAACATGGTGGTTATGGGGAGCTGAGAGAGCCTGGAACCCCAGAACAAGCATGAACAATGGAACTTGTCTGGTGGAAAGTGTTGTCTTGTGGCTTTCATCCCCAAATCCAGTTACCCACTGTGGCCTGAACTAGCTCCCAGGCAGTGGGATATGGGTGGGAACTACTCATATTCTCACCCACTGGGCATAGGGTCAGGCATTCCGTTGAAGTGTGACCTTCCCCTGTGTGTGGATAAAGTACACCCCCCAGACTTATGGCCAGTGCTACTGTCACCCTCTTTGCCATCTAGTTAACTTGTCTGCACTCGGTGCTACCTTGGGTGAGGGAAGCTCTGGGCTATGTGCTGCAGTCCTTCTCTCTTCCTCATTTGGGACACTCATTTCTCTTTTTTCCCCAGACCAATTCTCAGGTCACTGCTGGTATAGTTTTTGCAGCCTGCCTAACTGCCAATCCCAGGATTGGGGCCTGGGTCACTCAAATCTCTGGCTATAAATAGATGCTCATGGCTGTATCTGTGATCCCCCACTGTCCAGGCAGGCTGGGGCTGGGGGCAAAGCCATTGTTAATGGATGCGTCATAAACAG
Organism: Galagoides demidoff; assembly: GCA_963574575.1. Lineage (NCBI taxonomy): Eukaryota > Metazoa > Chordata > Mammalia > Primates > Galagidae > Galagoides > Galagoides demidoff. The sequence goes on along the minus strand of CAUYQV010001663.1, from coordinate 5,810 downwards.
ACCAGGCGCATTTCTGAACCACCCTGTTACCCCAGGGAGAGCCAGGGATGAAGCTGCACCTCAGGCCCTTGAACTGTCTGCAGCACTTTTCCTCCTCCAGCACGATCCCCTTCCCTGCCTGAATTTTCTGTTTGCTTGAACGCCAGACTGTACAAAAAACAAGCCAAATTGCTTCAGGGACCTCTTTGGCCCCAACAGGGCTGTTTCCAAAGATGGACTAATTGGCTTGTTTTAATTCCCTCCAGCCCCCTGCCCGCTTCCTTCCCCCCAGGGGGCAAAGTGGTTAGTTATGCTTGGTGGAGGGCAGAGGGGGCTGGGGGCTGGACAGCAAATGGATGAGGGGGTTTATGTGTGCGCCCTGGGCCAATAGTAGGGGTCGGGTCATGGCCCTTTCCGCAGGAGCTGGCGTGACCTGCCGTCCTTCGGTTCTGAAGTGGAGATGAATCTTGCACAGGGTGTGCAGAAGGCAGAGAAGAACGGACGCGGCACGTGTGCCCTGGCCAGCCCTGGGGCCCTGGTGCCGGTGGAGTGGAGCGGGGGGGTTCCCAACCTGTGTCTCCCGGCAACCTGGCCGGTGAGGAGAAGGTGTAGCCGTGGTGAAGTTGATCATTGACCCTGTGTTGTGTCAAACTTTCAGGGCTGGAAAAACAAACGTTAACGGGGAGTTGACCCCAGCCTACTTCTCCGTCCCCTCACAACGATCCTTTTGAGGACCGGGGAGAGGGGAGCGGGGAGGTGGAAGGTAGCATTTCCTCTAATCAAAACGCTCCCCACTCCAAGGGGGCCTGGGCTGGGGAGCTCAGAGCCGGGAGGACGGGCACTGGGCTCTAGGCGCGGGGTGTCCCTCTAATCTCCTGGTACCCTCGCCCTGGGGCTGGGGAGACCGGTGGTGGCCGCGCGCAAAGGCAGTTTCGCTTGGACAGAGGACGCGTGTTTCCTCTCGGTGCATGTTTTTTCTCCTTCTGTTTTAAAGACAGTGACAGCATCGGAGAAGTATCCCGGCGGGCCAGGCTGGGAAAACGCGTCAGCCGCCTCTGCCTGGGGTGGGAGCCGGTGGCTGGCCGGCAAGGGCGCGGGGCGGAGGACGAGGGGGCGCAGAGGAGGGGACCGAGAGGGAGAGGGCGCGAGAAGGGCAGTCGGGCCAGCGGGGAGGATACCAAGGAGCGAGGCAGGGGGCGAATGCGGGCGCCGAGTCCCCGGGAGCGCCGGGTGTAAGCCGGCCGCCTCAATCGCCTGAGCCACCCGCGCCGCCCGCGCCCTGGGCCAGCCGGGCGCCCGCGGCCGGGGCGGAGAGGCGGGGCCGGGGCGGGGTCCCCGCGCGGGCGGCGCGTCTGAGTGAGAGCCGGGAGCCGCGGGCCCGGGCCGCGCCCGGAGCGAGCCTCGGAAATGCCTGCGCCGGGGGAGCGGACGACAGCCGCCCCGCGGGCCCCGAGGAGAAGCTGAAGGTCGCTGGGAAGTGAGCGCCCAGTCACCTGACCCCCAGAGCGCACCTAGGCGGGGCGGGGCCCATGAGAGGCGGGCGGCCGGGGGCCGGGGCGCGGGCGGAGGGGCCGGGTGCGGGCGGCGCGGAGCGCGCTGAGCCAGGGCAGCGGGGACGCGCGGCTGGCGGGCGAGGGCGCGGCCGGGCACCGCCGGCGGCCTCGCCATGTCCCAGCCGGCAGGGAGGATGCATTGCCGAAAGGCGGGGATCCGCGCCGCCGTGGTGCTCATCGGACTCCTGCACAAATCCCGAAAACAGAATAAAGAGAAAAGGTATGCCTGGCAGCGCCGCCTCCCCTTTCCCTTGCTCTCGTGCTAAATTCCAGTTTTCTTCGGGGTGGACTTTTCAACGGTTATTTGGGTCCGTTTGGGATGGAAAAAAGCCTCCTCTCCAGGCGCTGTCGTGGTGACCGAGTCCGGAGCTTAGTCCGAGGAAACCCAGGCAGGACATTGGCTGAGCCGAAGGGCAGCTGGGATGGATTCATCTCCGACAGAGGGACACCAAGTCCTTCGCCCCCAGACTCTGCATTTGCAGATCGCGAGGCTTTCCCCAAAGCCTGCAGCTTGGGAAGCCTTGATCCAGCCGGGGCGGCAATCCCGGCTCAGCCCGAGCAGCTCAACGCGCGGTGTTGCCATTTGCTTCTCTGCAACTTGGCTGAGCCCGCGAGGTGCCCGCCTGGCCGAAATGCACTTGCTTTGCGCTCGGGCTGCTAGCATGGAGCAAGTTTGGAGGTTGCACGGCTGCCCCTACTCCCCGCCTTTCCCTGCGCCCCATCACCTTGTCTCTGTTGTTGGGTTTTTCTATCTTTGACTCTCTGCCTTTCCTGGGTTTGCTCTTCTGCTTGCTTCTGGGTGTTGAAAATCGTTTTCTCGACACTTTGGACGACATATGTGGTGAGAGGTGTGGGATTTGGGGTGGGCAAAGGAGGTTCCAGGGCACCCTCCTGGATTCCAGCCCCCAGCTGTAGGCCTGACAGCCCCCAGACCCCAGGGAGCTGCCTGTGCAGGTAGTTGGCACAAAGCCTCCCTCTTCTCCAGGGTACATGGCAGAGCCTCCCAGCAACTGGGGCAGAGTGGGGGACATTGAAGCTGCCAGGATGCAGTGGCCCTGCTGGATCCTAATTTGCAGAGGAGTTTTTGGAGTAGTTAATGCTACACTCTGTGTAAGACAAAGGCTACGGAGACACCTGGGTGGTGAAAAGCAGCCCCTGGGTTTGCCCAGAAGCTGGGTGTACCTGGGGGAGGTGGTGGGCAGTGAAGGGGAGGGACTTAGAGGAGCTGGCATTCTTTGCCCTTGTGGTGGGGTTGTCTGTCATCCCTATTGTCCTTCCTTCCCATGATGTAGTCTAATAAGATGCTATCCACAAGATAGGATGAAGCTCCTGTAAAATGACTTAAAGTGGTTAAGCATAAAATAACATTGAATCACCTAGTGAGAAAGTTCTTCCCTTTTCACTTCTCTACTAATTCCTGTGATTTCTTCAAGGATAAAGTTTCAGAGTTGGTGCTAGTCAGGCTTTAACACCTTTTTTTTTTTCCTCTCTAATCTTCCTTTTGTAACAAACAGAGGGCAGACCTCTGGCTCAGGCGTCTGAGTGGTGAGCAGTACCTGCCTATAGAGCTTAAAAGTTATTTTGTTTTTATACTATTTATTTTTAGGATTATGGGTAGTGGTACCAGTTTTTACACTTGCGGTGATATAAAGCATCCCTATCAATTAAATGTATGAAGTTGTAAGAATGAGTCTATTGAATAGATGTGGTAGTAATAATAATACAAATGGTATTGAATATGGCAGAAACCCTGCAGGTGATCTGGGAGTGGCTGAGGCTAGGGACACTTAATAAAAGCTGTCATCAGAACTCTGGAGCTCAGGTCTGAATGCTGGGTTTTGATTCTCCTCTGTCCCTTGTTGTTTAGCATTTTATCTGTAGAGGAGGATGAACAAGCCAACTCTCTAAAGTTAGAAGGATGGATGAGATTGCAGGTCTGAGACAACTTGAGTCTGCTTTGAGGGATGAAAAGGAGAACATACCTGATAGACGCCTCGCATCGAAACCGTTCCCAGCTTTGAGTACTGAAGGAGTGGTAGGGTGGACAAGCCCCTGAACAGGGAGCTAGAAGTTTTAGTCCTGTTGACTATGATGTGATGATATAGGTTTAATCTCCCTAAGGCTCAGTTTCTGCTTCCACACAAAGGGTTTGTGAGGCTCAACTGAGATATTGTAGGTGAAGATGCAACTGAAGGGTATGAAGTGCTGTGCAAGGATGAAGGGGGTCTGATCAGAACTGCTTTCATTTTTCTCTGACTGGGTATGGGTCAGGGAGGCAGCTGGGCAGGCCTGGGGGGATGCAGTGAGGCACAGGGAAGGACCTAGACAGAGACAAGGGGTGGTTGGGGCCAGGGTGCCCCAGTCCCGTGGTGTCCTGTCTTTCTTCACTGTACTCTTCCCTGCAACGCAGGCAGGCATAAGTGGCCTCCCCAGCCCTTGGCTTCATTGCATTCTTCTGTTGCTCCGGCCATGCTGAAGACTTTCACCATGGGCTTAACCTACCCAAGGAGAGAAAGGAATTCGTTTCATCTTGGTCCTAAATCTAAATGATCTTTGCTTCTCTTGTTGTATGTGGTGTTTCTTTGCCTTTAAGCATCTGAAATTAGTGCAGTGAACACTATTGACCCTTGCTCTGCAGGCACTGGCAGCTACAGAGGCAGGGAGCTGGGAGGTCAGGGGCTGGAATAGGCTGCAGCTTCCAGCCTCACTATGCATTCCTCAAACTCCATGCTGGGTGTTAAATTTGCTGAGTTCTTTCTTCATCCCTCTCTCATCACAGGGTCAAATCAGATTCAGGCCTCTCCTTATCCTTCCAGGAGGCCTGATCATTTCATCGATCTTCCCAGCACCTCTAATTGACAAGCTTGTGCAGATAAGACTCTTGGCTCTTAGCCTTAAGGGTTGAAATGGTTGCATGTGGCTTGCAGTGTTGGCCCAGTGGTCCTTGTCAACCTCCTACTCTCTCTAAGCTACTTAGAAATATTGCATATTAGGGGAGCGGGAGGTGTACCAGGGATAATGGGAATGAGGCAGATATGAAACAGATATCCCATATAGGTCCAGAACCAGGAGACTCCCAGGTGCTCTCAGTAGTTCCTGAGAACTATCCAAAAACTGCAACCTCAGCTTGCCTCTTGGAGAAATGGATGTGGGGCTCATCAGCCTTAAACTTGACCGCTCTCTACCAGAGCTGTGGGACAGCCTGGGGGTCTGCCTCTTTCTGGCCATCTTCCAGTGTTTCTGTGAAACAGGACCCTGCAGAAGCAATGATGTGTTTGAGAGGGGACTGGATTAGAGCCTGGTTCCCAGGAGGCACCTGCATGCATCCTTTCTTGGGGACTGCAATTTGGAAACCACTGTAATGGATTGTGCCTTTAAAGTGTTGAATTTTAAGAGCATGGTTTCTTAAAGATGTGGCAGATGAGAGTACGGTCCTGAGCGCTCCTCAGTGGTGACAGAAGTGGGTGGTAAGGAGCTTGGTCCCTTGGAGTGTGGGGAACAGGCACCTTTGGTGGGAAAGTTGGAGTCAGAGGAACACAATCAACATATATATGTTCTAGGTCACACTCAAGTGTGGCCTTGGATGTGATTTTCTGAACCACAGAGAGGTCAAGTAGCATAAAAGGAAAATAAATCTACTTCTTATGGGGGTAGTTATTTTGGGACAACTCCCATCCATCATGGGGTTCATGAAGAGGAAAATTTGGGTTTATCATTCAGCAAGTACTGACTGGCAGGCTCTGGGGACAGAGTGAATCTAAGTTGATTCATCCATTGTGGAGTATCATGTCTGTATCAGTTATTAGAAAAAACCATCAGGCCAATCTTGTTTCTTTTATTTACTAGCCCACTCCCCCGCAAAATTATTTTGAAGTAAATCCCAGACATTAGATCATTTTACTCTTAAATATTTTAGTTTGCATCTTAAACATAAGAATCCTTTGAAAAACATCACATTACTCTTATCACACCCCCCAAATTATCAATACTTTCTTAATATCATTTCCAAATTTCCCTAGTTATCTCATAAAAATTTTTAAAAGTTTTTTTGAGTCAAAATTTAAACAATTCAATATGAATGGTGATAGTTCTCTTAATCTATAAGTTTTCTTTTAAGACTTTTTTTCCCCTTACAACTTATTTATTTATTTATTTATTTATTTTTTGAGACGGAGCCTCAAGCTATCCCCCTGGGTAGAGTGCCATGGCATCACAGCTCATAGCAACCTCCAACTCCTGGGCTCAAGCGAGTCTCCTGCCTCTGCCTCCCAAGTAGCT
>CAUYQV010001662.1:0-30298 GCA_963574575.1 Galagoides demidoff | reverse complement strand
TGCCATGGCATCACAGCTCATAGCAACCTCCAACTCCTGGGCTCAAGCGAGTCTCCTGCCTCTGCCTCCCAAGTAGCTGGGACCACAGGCGCCCGCCACAACGCCCGGCCATTTTTTGGTTGCAGCCATCATTGTTGTTTGACGGGCCCAGGCTGGGGATTCGAACCCGCCACCTTAAGTGTACGTGGCTGGCGCCTTAGCTGATTGAGCCACAGGCGCCGAGCCCACAGGGGAATTTTCTATCCTACAAAGTAATCACTGAACAGATCAACACCAAGACCTTCAGTAACTCAACAGGGCCTGATGGACAGTTTGAAGATAAATTCTGTAACTGTCTAGATTAGGAGCTGGTGAATCCCTTCATTTTGAAACCAGTGTCAGATCTAGGAAAAAAAGACTAAAATAAAAATAGTAAAGGAAAATGATGAAGAAAACTGGGATATAAGAGTTGTGGGGGCTCAGTGCTTGTAGCTCAAGAGGCTAAGGTGCTAGCCATGTACACTAGAGCTGGCGGGTTCGAATCCAGTCCAGACCTGCCAAACAACAATGACAACCATAACCAAAAAATAGCCAGGTGTTGTGGTGGGCACCTGTAGTCCCAGCTACTTGGGAGGCTGAGGCAAGAGGATCACTTGAACCTAAGAGTTTGAGGTTGCTGTGAGCAGAGACTCTATAGCACTCTACCCAGGGTGACAGCTTGAGACTCTGTCTCAAAAAAAAAAAAATAGTGGGTCCTCTGTCCCAGCAAAATGACCTTGGCAAGCTCCTAGATACCCATTTCTATGTCTTGGAGGCTCATCTGTAAGACAGCTGCTGCAGGGATTGAATGAGCTAAAGGAAGGAAAGGATGTAGCACAAACTAAGTGCTCATTACCACAGTCCAAGAAAACTGAAAAATGGCAGGGATGAAGATTTTAGAAATATGGAAGGTGGCACACATTGAGAGATGACCCCGAGATTTCTTTTAGTTTCTTCGTGGAAGCAGTAAGATAGGCCTTCTGACCCTGGTCCCTTAGTAATTATTACTATTAGCACAACATCACCATTTCCTCCTGACCTCTACCATGTCATCTATATTTAGGGGCACTTAAAGCATCCAAAGACACAAGAAGTCTAAGAAATTGTCCCAACTTCTTTGGCATATGGAAACTGAGGTCCCAAGAAAGCAACTTGTTCAAAGTCTAGTTGGTGGTGCTTCACAGAGTCCACAAGGTGATTCAAACAGTTCTGGAGAAAATCCACAGAAAGGATGGCTTGAAGGGTTCTGGTCTTGTTTTTTTTTTTTTTTTTTTTGAGACAGAGTCTCACTATGTCGCCCTCAGTAGAGTACTATTGTGTCACAGCTCACAGCAACCTCAAACTTTTGGACTAAAGTGATTCTCCTGCCTCAGCCTCCCAAGTAGGTGGGACTACCAGCACCCGCCACAATGCCCAGCTGTTTTTTTTTTTTTTTGTTATTGTTGTAGTTGTCATTGTTGTTTAGCAGGCCTGGGTTGGGCTTGAACCTGTTGGCTTCAGTGTATGTGGCCGGTGCCCTACTCACTGAGCTATGGGTGCTGAGCCAGAAGGTTTCCATCATTGATATTTAATTTGATCTGGAAATTGCGGGGGTGGGGGGATATTCATTCTTTCACTCAGACATATGTTCTGAGTCCCTACCAAGCATTGGGAATGGTATGGGATGTTGGAAACACAGCAAAGAATGAGGCAGACCCTGGCACCTCTCTAAATGGAGCTAACATTTCTATACTATGGCCAGTTTTGATGGCATTCCATTTTGTAATTCCACATGGATAATTTCACAGTATTAATCCACTCTTTTCCTTGGACTCTCTCATGACATTGCTGTCAGGATTAAATGAACAAGAGGGACAAGAGAGGCCTTCCCTTTTGAGTGGAAGATCCCAAACCCCTCATAGCACTACCAAGGGTAGGTACATGCAGGTCACCTGCCTTTTATTTTTTTAGAGACAGAGTCTCACTTTGTCACCCTTGGTAGAGTGCTGTGCCGTGACGTCACAGCTCACAGCAACCTCCACCTCTTGGGCTTAGGCGATTCTCTTGTCTCAGCCTCCCAAGTAGCTGGGACTACAGGCACCCACCACAATGCCCGGCTATTTTTTTGTTGCAGTTTGGCTGGGGTTGGGTTTGAACCCACCACCCTCGGTATATAGGGCCAGCGTCCTACTCACTGAGCCACAGGTGCCGCCCACCTGCCTGCTTTTAATACTAAGCTTCTTGTGATAAAGTCAAATGCTCCTGAATAGGCTCGGTGCCTGTGGCTCAAGCTGCTAAGGCGCCAGCCACATACACCTGAGCTGGCAGGTTCAAATCCAGCCTGGGCCTGCCAAACAACAATGATGGCTGCAACCAAAAAATAGCCGGGCATTGTGGCGGGGACCTATAGTGGCAGAGACAGGAGAATCACTTGAGTCCAGGAGTTGGAGGTTGCTGTGAGCTGTGATGGCACAGCACTTTCTCTCCCCAGGGCGACAGCTTGAGGCTCTGTCTCAAAAAAAAAAAGCTCCTGAATAAATCCAACTTACTCCCTTAGGAAGGTCTAAGGAACTTGTACAGATGAGTTTGAGTCCAGCTTCCTGGTATACATCTACTAGCATCTGGGGGACAGAGCAGTGAGGTCCCCAGCTGCCATAATCTCAGCTCACCATGCCATTCAGAATTCTTTCTGGAGAGGAGGAGAGAGCCTCAGTGTCCTGAAGACATGCACATCCCCCATCTTTTGAGGAGAGCCAACCCAGAGCCTTTCTTCTGATTCCCTCCTTTGCTATGATCACTCTCCTGATTTGGTCATTGGATTCAAGACCATTTATCTTTAACCCCTGTCTCAGAAGTTAAGCAGTGCCTTTGGAGTCCAAAAGATAGCCTGGTACTTCAACAGGAAATGTTGGGGCTCCACTAGCTCTGATTTTACCAAAGATCATATAAGTCAGTTACACCTAGAATATGGGGTAGATGTTTCAGATTTCAACTCTCTTTAACTGGTTGAAGTCATAGGATGCTGTGTTTATCAACATTACTTTTAGCCCTGATGTCAGAGTATAAGAATTCTTAATTTGGGGTTGAAGTTCCTTCTACAAGAAGTTTCCCTAACTTCTACTTGAAACTCCTTAAGTCTAGAGAAAAGACAGACTGAATTATACACCCAAAAATGGCAGGCCAGGCACAGTGGCTTATGCTCATAGTCCCAGCACTTTAGGACTGAGGCAGGAGGATCACTTGAGTCCAAGAGTTTGAGGTTGCTGTGAAATCTCCCACACTCCAGCCTAGATGAGAGCTAAAAAAAAAAAAAAGGCAAGTTTTACCTCACGCTTTACTGCAATTAAAAATATTAAACAAAAGAGGGAAGAGGCAGCTTTAGGACTGGAAGCTCCTTGGGAGACACCTCAGGCATCCCAAGTACCATTACCCTGTGGAGAGGGACACCTGTAAAAAGGCCATGTTATAGGCTTCAGACTGCTGAAATGGGGGCACAACAGAAGGAAGGTGAGCGCTGAGGGTGCTGAGCTGCATATTACGGGATAACAGTCCTCCTGCCCGCTCTGGGCTGAGTGGACAGGAAGCCCCACTGGCTAGACTGCCAAAGACTAAGGCAGTGAGCTGATCTTAAGCAGCACTGGCTTCTTCACAGAAGCAGCTGGTGTGATGGGGGAGAACTACAGCTCTGGGGCTCCAGCTCTACCCCCACTGCCAAGTCTGGACCCCTCTGGAGTCCATCTATCCTGAAAACAAGCTTGTTACTGTGAACAGCAGTGGCCTCTTTTATGAAGTGGCCAGCGGTAACATTAGTTAACAGTGAGAGCTCATTACGTGCCAACCCCTGTTCTAAGCATCTTATATAGATTTAAACTTCATAACAGCTCTGTGAGTCAGGTAGTATTAATTAATTGCCATAATACAGATGAGGAATCTGCAGCACAGTGAGATTCTGATCCAGGCAGTCTATTCTTTTTTTTTTTTTTTTTTTGAGACGGAGCCTCAAGCTATCCCCCTGGGTAGAGTGCCATGGCTTCACAGCTCATAGCAACCTCCAACTCCTGGGCTCAAGGGAATCTCCTGCCTCTGCCTCCCAAGTAGCTGGGACCACAGGCGCCTGCCACAACGCCCGGCCATTTTTTGGTTGCAGCCATCGTTGTTTGGCGGGCCAGGGCTGGGGATTCAAACCCGCCACCTTAGGTGTACATGGCTGGCGCCTTAGCCAATTGAGCCACAGGCGCCGAGCCGGCAGTCTATTCTCAAAGCCTGAGTTCTTTTCTTTTTCAAGAGATGGGGTATTAGGCCAGGTGTGGTGGCTCAGACCTATAATTCTAGCACTCTGGGAGGCCTAGGTGGGTAGAATGCTTGGGTTCAGGAGTTTGAGACCAGCCTGACCAAGAGTGAGACCCTGTCTCTCAAACATCCATTGTGGTGGGTACCTGTGGTTCTAGCTAGTTGGGAGGCTGAGGCAAGAGAATCGCTTGAGCCCAAAAGTTTGAGGTTGCTGTGAACTACAACACCATGGCACTCTACTCAAGGTGACAAAAATGAAACTTTGCCTCAAAAAAAAAAAAAAAAAAGATGGGGTCTTGCCATGTGGCCCAGGCTGCTCTCAGACACTTGGCCTCAATTGATTCTCCTGCCTCAGCCTCTCAAAGTGTTAAGATTATAGCTATAAGCCACTGCCTGAGCTCTTAACCACATAAACCCCTGATTTCTGAAATGGAGTTTCTGGTGAGTGTGACTGGAGAACTCTGCCCCCCTGCCCTGTGCACTGTATCAGAGGTCATTATTTTAAGGTTCTGTTTTGTTCTAGAAAGAGCACATCTTACCCTCCTCGAAAATATAAAGAAGTTCTTTCTCTTTGGGATGGGTAGAACTCTGAAACTTCATTTCTCCACTAAATATAAGAATAGGGTGGTGCCTGTGGCTCAAAGGAGTAGGGCACCAGCCCCATATACTGGAGGTGGTGGGTTCAAACCCAGCCCTGGACAAAAACAGGGAAAAAAAAGAAGTAATAGGACAAAACAAAAGACCTCTACTCAAGGAGATGAACAGCCAATAAAGTAGAGAAAGAAGTCATACCTCTTGGACATTTTAAGGGAATAATCCTTATATTCTTGGGCTTTGCTCACCCAGAGACAAATTTGCTATCCCTTAAAATAGCGGTTCTCAACCTGTGGGTCGTGATACCTTTGTAACAATGAAAATACATCACGGCATTAAGAAGGCTGAGGACCAATGCCTTAAAACAACTCATCTGTTAGTCTCCAAGTGATAGTTTCCTGGCACTTGACCTTTGGGGATAAAAGCCAGTAGATTCTGCTCATCTAGAGAGGGCTCAGGAGCTCAGGGAACCCCACAAACTTCACCTCTTGATCCAGAAACCTCAGCTGCAGACCAGGTCTACCACTGAGGAAAATGGCTATAATGCTGCACTTGGTAACTAAGTCTCCTATAGCCTCTGACCAGCGTGCTCTTCTCACAGCTGCTGTTTTGGACCATATTGAGGATAGACATCAACACTTTTAAAGATTTCTTTGCCTGACATGTTTTCACATAAGGGTATCAAGTTACAGAGTACCATGGAGGCTACTGAATTTTCCTTCTGCCCTCTTCAAACCAGGGATTTGATTCTCACACACATTAAAGAAAAAAAAAAAGCTCAGGTTGGGTGAGGTGACTCACACCTGTAATCCTAATACTCTGGTAGGCTGAGGTGGACGGATCCCTTAAGGCCAGCAGTTGGAGCCTAGGCTTAAGCAAGAAGGAGATTCCATTTCTACAAAAAATAGAAAAATTAGCTGAGCCTGGTGGTGCATGTCTATAGTCCCAGCTACTTGGGAGGCTGAGGTAGGAGGGTGCCTTGAGTCCAGAAATTTGAGGTTGCTATGAAAAGGTACTCCAGCCCAGGGCAACAGAGTGAGACTGTCTTAAAAAAAAAAAAATCATTTTATTTCTCTTCTAATGATTATATCCATTAAAACAATCTTGGAAAAAGTTTAAGAACAACACAAGTAGGAAAAAAAATCGCTCATAATTCCTCACCAGAGATAAATTCTAGGAACATTATGATAAATTTCCCATTTTTGATCCACTGAAATTCCACTCTAGAATGCCAGGGTCACTCTCAGCACCTCTGAGGCATCTCTCCTCTCACAAACAGCCACTCTCCACAGGTTGGCAGGGATGTTATTATACTAGGGGATACTAGGGATCTGGGGAGGCAGAGCAGTGCTGGAAACCCCTCAAAGGGAGCAGTGAAGTGGGATGGCACAGGAGGTCTAGGCTCCTAAGCCCAGGATGGTAGGGCACTTCCCTAAGCTGCCAAGCCTAAGGCTGGGCTGTCAGGCTGTGCCCTTAGCAGGGATAGGGGCTAATTTGAACCTGCTTGAGACTGGAATCCCCTTAGTGCCCTGTGTGGCCAGTGGAGGAACACTGGGAAGAACAGCATGCTGGTGTCTGTACTTATTGCCATGGCCCTCCTGACAGACTGTGATGATGGCCCCCAGGACTGCATAGCCTATTTAGCCTTGAGCAGAGGCTATTCCATCCAAGGATCCAGAAGGCCCAGATGAATTCTCTTTTCTGTCCTCGCTCAGGCCCCACCTAATCACAGTGAGAACGGCTCCATAGAATGTTCCCTTCTCGTGAGCAAGGCTGGGCTGAAGATGAGGTAACAGATGCCAGTCAGCATCTGAGATATCCTAAGATCACACCAGGGTCTCAAAAGACAAAGTGTAATGATGCTACCCATAGCCACTCTCTAAGAGAGGGACCCATAAACCAGAACTAAATTCCACAAGGACCATAATGGAAGCATGCAAAGTCCCTACAAGCAGCTTCAAGGGCAAAAAAGATCAAAGAGGGATGTGAAATGGAGACCTTCCCCATTAGCAGATCTGCAAGAGCACTTTATTTATTTTTTTGAGACAGAGTCTCACTATGTCACCCTCGGTAGAGTGCTGTGGTGTCACAGCTCACAGCAATCTCAAACTCTTGGGCTTAAGCGATTCTCTTGCCTCAGCCTCCCAAGAAGCTGGGAGTACAGTGCCTGGCTATTTTTTGGTTGTAGTTGTTGTTTGGCAGGCCCGGGCTCGGTTTGAACCCGCCAGGTCTGGTGTATGTGGCTGGTGCCCTAGCCAGTGAGCTATAGGCACTGAGCTGGGAAGAGCACTTTAAATAAAGAAATGAGAGGACTGCTCTTAACAGGGAGGTTTTATTTCCTTTCCTTGAATTCCTTTAGCTCAGCAGGATACAGAAAGTTCTGGGTCTGATACAGAAGACTCTGGCAGCCTGCTTGCTCCAGGCTGGAAGCTTCGTAGGTAAAGTGGAGGGAGAGGAGGACGCAGCCAGCGTTAGAAGGATGGCAGGGCCAGCCTCCCCAGAAACTTGCTTCAGGCTGACAGCAGGAAGTGAGGTAGAAATCACAAGACAGGTTTTAATTAAGAAGGGAAAAGCACTCCCTAACTGTCCCTCAACAACAAAGCCTCACAGCTCTGTCCACATAGCAGAGACTGGATAGGAGAAAGTGAAGAGAAACTACAAGGTAAAAAGGGGAAAAGAGTGTTTCCATAAATCAGATATTAACAGTAATTACCAGCCGCAGCCCGATGGTTCCCAAAATACATCTTTGAGCACTTGGCAGAAAGCTGCTCTTGCCAAAGACTTTAAAAGTCCTTTTGAACCTGTTTTTCTGACATCCCTCTTCACCAGGGTTGGTTGTCCACTTGTCTGCAGGTCAGCTTCCTATGACCACGAGGAAGGCTGGGTGACTTCATTGAACTTTCTCTCTTAGAATGGTGATCAGGAATTGCAAGTCAACTACTGCTTTCCTCCTCCTGATTCTGAGGGTGGGGGTGGGGCTGGGATATGGGTCATGTGTGGCTACAGCTGTTGTTAATAAACTTGCAAGATGTCATGAAAGGCTTCCAAAAAGCTGAAGGTTTAGTTTTAAATTATTCCCAGATCAGCTGCAGATCGCCTGAGCAAGCCCTACTCCCTACCCCTAGCTGTCCCCTGCAACAGGAAATTGGGGGGAGGAGGGAAGCCCAGCATGGAGGCACATGCCATGCAGCTGTGGCCAGGATGGGGTGGGGTGGGGGGTGGAGTGTGTGTGTGTGTGTGTGTGTCCGAAGCAGTGCTGGGGAGGAGCATGGATTGCACAGGCTCTGGGGCTGGCCTCTGGGGTCTGCAGCCATCTCCCCAGGCCAAAGAGGCCTTGGACCCAAATACTTTTGAGTGGAGTGCCTCCTCCACAGGACCAGGAGGTGGGGGTGGAATGTGGATGTGTTTTGACTCCTATTCAGGGTCAAGTACTCAGTTTGGAGCCATAGGATCAGCTGAAGATGGTGTACACTGTGTTTACCGGGTTGTATTGCCTATCCGACCTCAAAATCCAATCTGGTGAGGTGGTGAAGCTGCCAGGCCCCCTTTTCTGCCATTTGCAGCTTGCTACACAGGGAAGGAGTCCTGCAAGGGTCCTCACCCTGCTTTAAGGGGTGAGGTTCACAGCACCCAGGGCTTTTCCCCATAGTTGTGGAAAGGGCTGCATACCAGTCCAAAGACTTGGGCTTACACCCTGGTGTTGCTAAACTCAGGATCCTGGGCTAGTGACCTAAATGTTGTTTTCCTCCTAAGGAAAATGGGAAAGTGGTGCCCCTCCCATGCTGGAAAAATCACACCAAACATTCTGCAAACTGGGCTTGTGGCATTGAGCTGTGTGGCTGTAAGGGGACGATGCAGAAACCCAGGTCAGTTTTGGTAACCTCTCTCATTTTCTTACACAGAAACAATGCTATTTATGACAGTGACTAGAAATAACAAGCTTAGGGCAACTTGTGGAGGCTGGATGATGAGGCAGCATGGTGTGTGTGGGAAGTCTCCTCACTACTCTTTTTTCTCTTATAGAAAAGTAAACTTGAAGACTTAAGGAACAAGTGTTAAAGTCAAAAATTAGTTTCCATCCTAATGTCTGAAATACTGTTCCTTATCTAGTTTCAACCTTCTTTCTCATCTATACTTGCTTGCATATTCTTCCTTCTCTTTCATTTCTGCAATATCACACTCTTTCCTGGCCACTTAAGCAAGGTATCACAGGTGCCCAGTGGTCTCTCCAGGTCTGACCCTCCAGAAAATTCTGTGTTCTGCAGACCAGGATCCAGGCCTGGTGGTACAGTTTCAGATGGGAACAAATGACCTGTGGTGAAAACCTAAACCACCATTTATTGACCAGTCTTCAACAAGTCTCCTCATTTATAAAAGTAGGATGATAAATGTGCCTTTGAGTATTGTTTCTTTTAGAGACAGAGTCTCACTTTATCGCCCTTGGTAGAGTGCCATGGCGTCACAGCTCACAGCAACCTCCAAATCCTAGGCTTAGGCGATTCTCTTGTCTCAGCCTCCCCAGTAACTGGGACTACAGGCACCCGCCACAATGCCGGGCTATTTTTTGTTTGCAGTGTGGCCAGGGCCGGGTTTGAACTTGCCACCTTGGTATATGGGGTCGGCACCCTCTCACAGAGCCACAGGAACATCCTCTCCCTCCCCGCTGCCTTTGAGTATTGTTAAAGAATTAAATATATTAACATAGATAAATATTAGGTTCAATCTATTGCTGCTTTGGAAAAATGATAATGTCTAACCAAATAGCTAGGCAATAACTGTCCCAAATTGTAAACTGGCTGTAAAAGCCCTAGGGTTTTATTTGAATTGAACAGGCTTTGAACTGAACTCTTATATTCAGAAAACAAAGAAGACTTAGAAAACAATTCTCTGTGGTTTCTTTCTTTTTTTTTTTGTAGAGACAAAGTCTCACTTTATCATCCTCAGTAGAGTACCATGACGTCACGGCTCACAGCAACCGCCAACTCCTGGGCCTAGGCGATTCTCTTGCCTCAGTCTCCCAAGTAGGTGGGACTTACAGGCACCTGCCACAGTGCCTGGCTATTTTTTTGTTGCAGTTGGGTTTGAATCAGTATATGGGGCCCAGCACCCTACCCACTGAGCCAGAGGCGCCGCCCCTCTCTGTGGTTTCTTGTAGCCAAAACCCAAGACAAACGTGGACTTTGTTTTGTTTAAAGAGAACATGCTGTTGTGGATTCTGCCTTACTTCTAGGCTGCCAGGTGATTGTTCTTCTCCATTAAGCCTCTAACACTAAGGTAAAGATACAACTCAGCTACTACTCCCTGAACTATTACCTACATGGTCACATAAGGAAAAGAGTCAGTATGTCTGAATTCAGTCAAGTACCAGGATACCTCTTCCCCTACTGCAAAATAGCTGTTCATTTCCGTGTTGAGATTTGACTTTGCATTCTGCCTCTAATGTAAAAAGCTGTGGTTGCTGTGACTATGTTTGTTTCTATTCTTTTTTATTCAGTCCTAAAGACATCTTGTTTTATAAAACTCTTGGTTGGATATTTTTGGCTTATTTTTGATAACAGAGAAAATTACTAATCACCACTTGAGCTCTTAATTTAGAGTTTGTTCGGGTTCCCAAGCAATTCTGGTCATTAAGGATGAAAACTCAACCTCTCTCCAAACCATGATGGGACAACTCCCTTGCTGACAAATAAGGGATTCTTCCTGGCCTTGCTGGTTAATTAAGCCAGAGAAAAGGCTCGTATGACAGTGCATGCTTTGTTTAACTGAACTTCTGAATGGCTTTGTGTTCTCAGAAGCCCCAGCAGATGCTGGGTTGGAATTCAATCGGTCTCCTGGTGAGAATCAAGGAAACGGGGCTGATCCCTGTTTTGATGGGAACAGGACAAATGGAACAGGATCTCTGGCTACAGCTACCAGAGGAAATTGGAGGGATTTGTATTTGCCTGATCTTCCTTTCGAATTTTATTTTGAGCAAATACAGAATCTTTCTCAGGTTAGAAGATGATATTTCAACAAGAAAACAAGGAGGCAGTTACATGCGATGGCACCCAAACAAGGTAACAACAGTACATGAGAAACCTTTGTAATCAATTCCATGCATGGGAAGAAAAGGGAGGTGGTAGGAGAAGAAATAAGAACAAGAGGGAGAAGAAAAAAAACAGTGCTGAGAATAGGCCAGACTATTAAACATCTGCCCTCATGTACTGACTCCCACTCTGTTCTTTGTTTCTAGAAGTGACTAGAGACGAAACACAGCCCCAGGAGCACATCAGAGCTCCAGCTGAAGAGAAAAGATCCTATTTCCTCATGGAGTTCTTGGAGCTTGGCAGCCCCCAGCATGCTGGATGGGACTGAGGAAGTAAATCAGCAGGACCAGGCCTACAACTGTCGGCTGCAAAGAACCGTATGGCTGACTTGAGGACTTCCATGGGCTGTACCCCCTCTACTCACCTAGCAACAGAATGATGGTTTAGGCTTTCTGTTTATGAAAATCCTTCCTTTCACATGTTTCCACAGTGATGGGAGAGCATGCTTGCCAGGCATCTCACTGGGTCAGGAGCCATGTGATCACAGAGATTCCTGAGGTCTCTTAGCCCACTGAGGTGCTTGTTCCTTGACAGGACATTTCTGAAATGGGGACATCTGGTTTCCACACAAGGACTCGCTGCTGTTCAAAACTGTGGGTAGCTCTGAAGATTATACCTTTAACACAGGCTGAGGTTGGCCTCCAGGCTATCCCATTTACGGTGACCAGAATGGTCTGCTGTGACCTCTATATAGTGGCCAGCCTGTGACCCTGGCATCTCTTGTTAGGCATGCTAGAGATTTTCTGCACCAGAGGCAAAGACTGTAGCTAACAAGACTTTTTCTTTGGCTTATAAAATGCTGGCCAGCATTTTGTAAGGTGTTTGGGTAAATGGCTGATTTTTATTTTTTATTTTTTGAGATAGTGCCTCAAGCTCTCGCCGTGGGTAGAGTCCTGTGGTGTCACAGCTCCCAGCAACCTCCAACTCCTGGGCTTAAGCAATTCTCTTGCCTCAGCCTTCCAAGTAGCTGGGACTACAGATGCCTGCTATAATGCCTGGCTATTTTTTGGTTGTAGTAGTCATTATTGTTTGGCAGGCCTGGGCGGGATTTGAACCTGCCAGCTCTGGTGTATGTGGCTGGCGCCTTAGCTGCTTGAACTACAGGCACCAAGCCAGATAGCTGATTTTTAAAAGCTAGGAGATTTCCTGTTGAATTTCCAGCCTCTGTGCATAATCTAAAGCTACAACTCTGGACACCGTCCCACCTGGCAACAATCTACAGCATTTGAACAGCAGCCCTTTCGGTGGGGATCACATCCTCTCTCATTTGCCACAGTCCCCACCATGCCTTACTATGTACTAGACCTGACCCACTTCA
The DNA here is from genome assembly GCA_963574575.1 of Galagoides demidoff. Classification (NCBI taxonomy): domain Eukaryota; kingdom Metazoa; phylum Chordata; class Mammalia; order Primates; family Galagidae; genus Galagoides; species Galagoides demidoff. Next base: position 18,013 of record CAUYQV010001662.1, on the reverse strand, counting down.
TTTATCAGTCATTTGTTACTCCCTGCCCTGTGGCAAGTTGGGTCTGTGACCCCAGCAATCCATGCTATTGTTTTTCTTTTTTTGAGACAGAGCCTCAAGCTGTTACCTTGGGTAGAGTGCCCTGGTATCACAGCTCACAGCAACCTCCAATTCCTGGGTTCAAGTGATTCTCCTGCCTCTATCTCCCAAGTAGCTGGGACTATAGGCACCTGCCACAACGCCTGGCTATTTTTTGGTTGCAGCCGTCATTGTTGTTTTTGGTGGGCCCAGGCTGGATTTGAACCCACCAGCTCACATGTACGTGGCTGGTGCCTTAGCTGCTTGAGGCACAGGTGTTGAGCCAGTTTTTCTTTTTTTTTTTTTTTTTTGAGATGGAGTCTCACTTTCTTACCCTTGGTAGAGTGCCACAGCATCATAGCTCACAGCAACCTCTAACTCTTAGGCTCAAGTGATTCTCTTGCCTTAACCTCCTGAGTACCTGGGATTACAGGTGCCTGCCACAATGCCTGACTATTTTTAGAGAAAGGGTCTTGCTCTGGCTCAAGCTGGTCTCAAACCCTGCCTTGGCCACTCAGAGTGCTAGGATTACAGGTGTGAGCCACTGTGCCCAAGCTCAAGCTATTTTTTTTGTATCTTCCTGTTTCTTCTCCCCCACATTAAAAAAAAATTATATATATATATGTATAGCATTACTTTTAGTACTACTATAACATATGCATCTATAAAATTTGACTTTTTTTTTTTGAGACAGAGCCTCAAGCTGTTGCCCTGGGTAGAGTGCTGTGGCATCACAGCTCATAGCAACCTCCAAATCCTGGGCTCAAGTGATTCTCCTGCCTCCACCTCCCAAGTAGCTGGGACCACAGGTGCCCGACACAACACTGGGGTATTTTTTGGGTTCAGCCATCATTGTTGTTTGGCAGGCCTGGGCTGGATTCGAACCTGCCAGCTCAGGTGTATGTGGCTGGCGCCTTAGCCGCTTGAGCCACAGGTGCTGAGCCTGACAAATCTTTTTTTGATATTTAAATGTGATTTCTAAATTTGTACTAGTTTAAATCATTTAGTGAATTGTTTTATACATAGAATCTTGTGAACTTGTCCAGTCGTTTCCTTAGGGTAACCTTTTCTAGTTGTGTGGAACTATTAGCTCAAGGGTATACACATTAAAATTTTTGATTTGTATACCCTAAATGCTCATTATGCTCAACTACACTCCTATCAATAGTCTATGATGGTGTGTTTGGTGGTTCATGCCCATAATCACAGCAATTTGGACGGTTGAGGCAGGAGGATCACTTCAGGTCAGGAGCTCAAGATTGTCTGGGCAATATAACAAGACCCCCCCATCTCTACCAACAAAGTTAAAAAAATTAGCCAGACATGGTGGCACATGCCTATGATCCCAGCTACTTGGGAGGCTAAGACAGGTGACTGATTTGAGCCCAGCAATTCAAGGCTGCAATGAGTTATGATTGTGCCACTGGACTCCAGCCTGGGGAACAAAGTACAACCTTGTCTCAAAAACAACAAATAAAAAACAAAGAGTGTATGAGATGCCCAACCAATCTGAATAAATACCTGCCAATTTAGCAGATGACATTTTCATTTCTACCCAGAGTCACCGATTGTGCTAGCTAGGAAAATCAGCAGCTTTCCACAAGCTTTTTGGCCTAATGGTAATTCTTTTTACTGCCTCTGTCAATTTTTTTCTAGTTGAGTAAATAGACGGTGAGTAGTCTCCTAAGCCTAATACCCTCCATAAGTCTTAGCTGGGCCCATGAAGATCTAAAATCAAGACTACCTTCCTGGTCTCTCTCGTGGACATGTAAGTAGGTTCTAGCTAATGAGACTGAAGCAGCTCCAGTTCCTGGAAACAACTTTTCTTAAGAGATAGCTGGGCAGGTTCTCTGTCCTTTCTGCTGGTTGGAATATAGCTTTGTCACCCAGAGCATCTTTTCAGACCATGATTATGTTATGTGTGATTTTTGGCTATACTCTAGAGGTGGCAGATCAGAATGCTGGAAGCAATTGGGTCCTGGGCTGTCCACCTCTGTACTTACACACCAAAAAGAAATAAACTATGGAATACTATGCAGCCATAAAGAAAGATGGAGACTTTATGTCCTTCATGTTCACATGGATGGAGCTGGAAAATGTTCTTCTTAGCAAAGTATCACAAGAATGGAAGAAAGAGTATCCAATGTACACACCCCTATTATGAAACTAATTTATACCTTTTATATGAAAGCTGTAACCTAATAACAGCCTAAGAATACAGGGAAGGGGGAGGGGGGGGATTGGAAAAAAAAAAGAATAGGTCTGATGATGAAGTTCACAAACACATTCTAGAAACAGTGCTACACACTTCATTGCTGACTATTGCCATGGTACTCCCTATGGCCATCGCATGACTGTAGTAACTCATTCAGTAATGAGGTACACAGCACTTTTCTGGGATGAGTTCGCAAACTTAGTTGTCTGACACATTGGACAATGTTATTTTCAAATGTATGTATTAAGTCATGTCTTTTCCTCTTTACTGTCCTTCAGTGGCTTCCCAAGGCATTGGCTTCATACCTCAGCCAATAGCGCCCAAAGTGGCCTGGACATTATCTACTGTGCCTTCTGTAAACTTTAGGCTCTAATGACACTGGCCCTTTGACTATTTTATACCCATGTAAAAGATGTTATCCCCTTAAAGTCTTAGCTCTTGTTCTTCCCTCTGCTCTGCAGATTTTCTTTCAGATGTTCACCTGGATCGACCCCATCAAATCTGTTTCAGAGAAATTTCCAAACTGCCCAGCTACAGCAAACTCCACATCTGTCAACTATTTCACCTTCTCTATAACAATCATCATTCTCTGAAGTTATCTTGCTGCTCATCAATTTTCTGTCTTCTCCTCCCATTTTTCTCCACCTCAACTGGAATAAAAGTTCCCCTAGAGTAGGTTGGTGGGTAAGCTAAACATAGCTTCACAGTCAGATGCTACTACTGAGCACACAGTAGGTATTCAGCAAATATCTACTAAGTGGTTTAGTGGGCTAGATGTACATGGGCTTTGTAACACACAAGGTGTTATACAGATCAGAGAATGTATTGTCTGTGATTTATTTCCTGGCTATATGGGCAGAGTTGAGTACTTTTGAAAAAGACCATATATAGCCAAAAATATCTTCCTCTTGACAGAAAATGATTGGTGATCTCTGATAAATACAACTATTTTTTAAAGTTATACAAGATCCTTTGGGAATTGGGCATTGTCTCTCTCTTTGGTGGCTTTCTTCTAAGTCACTTCCTCACTCCCATCCTATGCTGTGGCTAAGGCAGACCATTTGCTGGGGCCTGAACACCATTTTCTTCCAGGGGACATGTCTTTCTACCTGTTGAGTCTCTGGCTGGGAATACTTGTCTTCCATATTCTTGGTGAAAACCTGTGTTGGTTGTAAGAGACAATAATATTGACTCTAACTGGCTTAAGGAAGAAGTTGAGTACATGGGATACTTTTTCTTCCATTCTTGAGATACTTTGCTAGGAAGAATATTTTCCAGCTCCATCCATGTAAACATGAAGGAGGTAAAGTACAGTCTCCATCCTTCTTTAGGGTTGCATAGTAGTCCATGGTGTACATATACCACAATTTATTGATCCATTCATTGAGCTTCTTCCATAACCTAGCAATTATGAATTGGGCTGCAGTAAACATTCTGGTACAAATATCTTTGTTGTAGTGTGATTTTTGGTCTTCTGGATATATACCTACTTGAGGAATTATAGGATCAAATGGCAGGTCTATTTTTAGTTCTCTAAGTGTTCTCCAGTAATGTACACAGCTATGATTTAATAAAAAAATTAAATAAAAAAAAGAGAAAGAAGTTGAATTCAGCAACTCTGTGTACTGAACTAGGGGCCTAACTTTAGGAACCACCAGGTCTAGGGGATTAAAATGCACCAAAAGAATTTAATGTCTTTCTCTCCATTGTTCTATTCTTCCCCTGTGTAGCTCAGATCTTAACAGATTTTTTTACATGTGGTTGCAAGAGGTCTTCTATAAGCTCCTAAAACCCACAACCCTTCACCCTGGCCAGAAGAATGTGCCATTTTAATTGGCTCAGAACCAGGATAAGTGTCAGCCTGCTGCGAGAGGTCTGCAGACCTACAAAGGCAGAGAGTAGGGGAGGCAATCTTCCTGGGGGAGAATCAGGACTTTGTGACCCAAAGCAGCAGGAAACACAAGCTGTGTGGAGAAACTCTTGGATGTCTTCTACTGTGTTCTTTAAGACTTAGTGGAAATGCTATCGTCTTTTTGAAGTATTTTCTAACCCCTTCCTTCCCCATGTTGTACTAATTTCCACACCCCGTTTGGTCTCCCTGGGTTTCATCCAGGTCAGCACTGCCAGTAATAATTGCTTAACTTGCTTCTCTCCTCCTGAGGCTTCCAGCTTCTTAAAGGGCCTCTGACTTTCTTCTTGGTGTCCACAATATTTAAACACAGTGCCTGGTATACAGGAGGACACCAGCAAATGCGGAATGAATGCTGTATCTACTCTTTTCTTAAGTAAGAGATCCTGTATTAAAGTCATATTTTAGGAAAAATAATCTGGTAGTAAATTGTAGGGTAAATTTGGAGAGATTTCAGCTTGAGGACATCCCTGTGTTCTGGGGTAAAATGAAGAGGAATAAGACAAAGGGATGGGCTGTGGCAGAAGGAAAAAGATGAAGGAAATTGATGTCCAGAAATTCTTTCTCTGTGTTAATGATTTAGAGACAAATTTCTGATTATTGATCAAAAACTTAGATCAATTTTAAAAATCTATTGTTAATATCCTATGCATTAGACACTGAGTTGTCTGCTTTGTATAATATAACTAACAAATTAGAGTCTCCCAATACCCCTGAAGGTCTTACTCTAATTTTAGAAATAGGAAAAGGTTTTAGCAATGTTAAGCAAGGTGTTCAAGGTTATTCAGTGAGTTACAGCAGAATCTAGATATGAATGAAATTCTGCTTTTGAAGGGTGTATATCATTAAGGCCAAAAGAGGTATAATAATATTGCCAAATTCTTCTAGAACTCTTACATTTCAAGATGAGTGACTTAAGATTGAGTCTATAATAAGTCTTAGCAATTTGAGGAAGGTACCACTTGTTTGTGGAAATACTCTTTAGACCCTCCCTTATGAAATCTCTCACTGTTCATAGATCCCCAAAGTCTATCCTCGTAATAAGATCTCAGTAGATATCCCTGATGGAATCAGGTAAAGTCAGAATTCAGAGAATGGTTGAGAGTTGAATGGGGAGAGAACTCACAGCCTTGTTTTCACAGGACCAAGTTTAAGATCCGCCAGTTAAAGAGATACTGAAAGGCTGTCATGCAGTGTAAAAATATGACAGTTTGTAAGGTGACCAAGCTTACAGGGATTCTCATAGCACTCACGCCCTTTTTATTTGCTATATGAAGTGATAGCTACTGAAAATTAATTTGCTTTCTCACCTACCTTTTCTTCTTCAAAAGCTTACACTCTAAAAGAAAGGAAAGAAGTTCTTGGGGATTTGAGAGGTTCATAAAATATTGGGAGGGATATTACGAAACACTTAGGTCAGTAGTTCTCAAACTTTAATGTGCTTTAGATAACTTGGAAGACATGCCCAGAATTTCTGATTCAGCTAGTCTGGAATAGACTCCACAAATTAACATTTTCAGCAATATCCAGGTCAGCTGATGCTACCTGTAGGAGAACAACATTATGAGAGACACTAATTTGGTCCAAGTACCTCATTTTGTGAATGAGATAATCCAGGCCCAGAGAAATAAGACTTGTCTCAAACTCTGTTAGCTAATGTCACAGCTGAAAAGGAGGCCAATAAGTTATGGGTTTTTCCCTAAAGTGGAGATGCATACATGAGAGTTTGTGTATACAGGTATATGAATGTGAATGTGGATATGTGCAGGTGTGTATACATAGGTTTATTTTGGGGGCCTATAAAGCATCCATTCCTCCTCCATTACTCTGATTAAAACAATGGCTCCTGTCCTCTCACTCCCTATGATTTCAATGAAGTTGACATCACGCACATATGCAGAGAAAAGATTGTAGGGGAAAAAACCTGGATATACTTTCCAAATTCACATAATCCCTCTGACTGAGCATGTACATTATCCAGAATCTGTCCTACAAATCTAGGTCTCATATTATATAAAGATGTCAAGTATGGATGTTTGTTCCAGTAGTGTTATAGAAAAAAATCACAAAGAACCAAAAGCTTTATTAAGGAAAGACTGTTCAACTGAATTATAGTAGGCATCTATAATGGAACCTTATGCAGCAATTTCAGAAGGAAAAAAAAAAAAGAAAGAGAGATGTACTGACATTTGTTCCTGAACGTCTTATGGAGCTTTCATTTAGGACACTGAAAGAGCTCCAAGATCTAAGAAGTGAGAAAATGTGAGATATAAACAATGTCTGGAGCTTCTGTTTATATGCAGTAGAAATATGTGTCTTCCCATATAGGGTGTCCATAAAGTTCATCTGCAATTTGAAATAGTTGGCTACTTTAAACTGAGCATGAACTTTATGGACACCTTGCATATACACATCTGACACATTAAGTGTGTATGTGTGTATAGAGCCACCATTTGTAGAGTATAGAAATATATATTTATGTTTTATATATATATACATATACACATACACATGCACACACACACACACATATATATATACAACATATCTATGTATATATGATTCATAAAAGGTAATGTGTATTTAAATGTTTTTATAAGATAATTTTTTGGAATCTTTCACAATATAGAAGTACAGAATTCACTATTTGCATAGGTGACACCTATTTTTTAGGAAGTCATTTATTCATTTAAATATTTTTTTGGTTATATACTTAATATTACAGTTCAGACTATTCTTATGTTAATTTCAAGAAGTGCTCATTGGGGATGGGCATGGCAGCTATAATCCCAGCACTCTGGAAGGCCAGGGCAGGTGGATTGCCTGAGCTCACAGGTTTGAGACCAGCCTGAGTGAGAGAGAGAAATGCTGTCTCTAAAAAAAAAAAAAAATAGCTGGGTGTTGTGGCGGACTCCTGGAGTCCCAGTTACTTGGGAGGCTGAGTCAAGAGAATTGCTTGAGCCCAAGCATTTGAGGTTGCTGTGAGTTATGATGCCATGGCACTCTCCCAGGGGTGACAAAGTGAGACTCTGTCTCAAAAAACAAAAAAGTGCTCATTGTTTCAAAGTAGAAGTTGAGGACCACTTATAATAATGTCTTAGAATTTATGTATTCAATCTACATAAACTTGTATTTAGTCATTGCATCTCATAGTTTATAAACTACTTATAGTAACTACTTACAATCACAGAAATGATTCCAGAATTTGAGGCAAGAGGGATTATTTCAGCTTTTAGCATCTTATGGAGGGGGAATAAATAGTCATTGTAAAAGAATTCCATGTTTTACAGATCTAAGCCTTTCTGAAAATAATTTTTGCTTGTTTTTTTTCCTACTTTCTCTATCTGTCATAGAAGTTTCTGGATGTTTTATCTCAAACAGATTGCTGAAATTCTTCCAGATCTCTCATTTAGAAAGGGCCTGCTGACTCTCTTGCTGAGGAGCATGAACAGACCAAATAAATATGCACAGGTGTCTTGAGCACATTATAAGCATCGCTGAGAATTCTCCTCCACTCTTCTGTCAACTTGCCATACCATGTTCCAATTTGTTAAACAAAGAGAGTGGCAAAGTTGGGAATACCTAATGAGACAGCAAATGCTGCTGCTCTCACCTAGGAGAATTCAAGAATCACAGGAATTATGTCTGCTCAGACCTCCAAGGACCGACTTCAGTCTTGATCTTTGACAGTCCCCTTTGCTCATGAAATTTCACTCCATGATATGAAAAATGTCCCTCCTTTCTGGTGGATAATGCACCAGATCCAAATCATTCAGGAATAGATGAATGACTCCCAAGCCATCAAAAGAGCTGTTTCCATGTTGCTGGTAATCCATGTACCTCGTGCTAAACTCACATTCTAAAACTCAAAGTAAAACAACAATGAGACACTTTTATACATACAATAATATGATTTCCTTAAAAACTCTAAACCTGATTATATCAAGTCAAGGAAAAACCTCTTTGGAAAACTGGCCATAACTTTGAAAGCTGAAAATATGTATATTTTTTGACCCAGAAATTCCTTTCTTAGGTTTATATTCAATAGAAATATTTATTACGTTTGCCAAAAAACACGTATAAAAATGTCTAGAAAAGCATAACTCATAATCATCTCAAACCAGAAGCTACTCAAAATATCCATTAAGAGTAGAATGAATTTAAAAATGTACTACATTCTGTAGAATGCTATATAGCTATATAATTACACAGGGAGGATGAGAAGAAACATCTGTTATGTGCAACAGTATGGGTGAATCTCACAAACAATTTAAGTTTAAAGATATATAAAATAATATATACTGTAGAATTTCACTGTATAATTTATAGCACAAAAAGAATTAAAACAAATATAGTATGTTAGGAGCCAGGGCAGTAGGTATCCTTGGGGAAAACAGAAGTTGGAAGGAGAAGGAGACCCAAGGGGGGCCTCGGGGATCATGCTAATGTTTGGTTTTGTCATCTGCATGCTGGATTCCTGGGTGTGTTCACTTTGTACATTCCAGCAGCTTTTTAATACATATATTATACATAAAATTAATAAAAAATAACAACAGATGTTGTGATAAAATTTACTCATTTCATCTTATTACTGGTATTGAAAAGACTAATAATAACTAATATTGGAATAGCATATTTCAGGTAACAAATCGATGTTATCTCTCTCTCTCTTTTTTTTTAAATAGATCCTGGCAAAAAGTCATGTTTGAAAAGATATAGAAAATAATCCACTCAGGGTTAATTTAGGTGAGATCCCAGGCTATACCATACTATTTTAGCTTCAAGTGTTAAAGAAGCAACAGATATCTGACTATAAAGCCATCTTCAGCCTATCCAGAAATGACATTTATTGGACTTTTTTTTGTTGTAGAGATAGGGTCTGACTCCATTGCTTAGGCTAGAATGTTGGCATGTTCATAGCTCACTATGGCCTTGAACTCCTGGGCTCAAGTGATCCTCCTGCCTAATCCTCCCTAGTAGCTAGGAATATCAGAACATGCCACAATGCCTGACAAATTTTAAAAAAATTACTTTTTGTTTAAATGGGGGTCTCACTATGTTACCCAGGCTGGTCTTGAACGTCTAGCCTCAAGTGGTGCTCCCATCTGGACCTCCCAAAGTGCTGAGATAATAAGCAAGAGCTACCATTCCCAGCCTGGACTTCTTTAATCATGTGAAACTACTTGTTATTACTCTATATTTTCAGACATTTAGAAACAGATAACAGAATTTAGGGTGGTTAATCTTGAATTCTTCACTCCTTTATATATGACCAAAATCATTCAATGCCTGGTCTCTGCATTTTAAAGACTAGTTGAGTTCCATGTTCCCTTTTCATAACCTTGTGTCAAACAAGGTCAGTTCCAAGCAGTTTTCTTGAGGTGTTGAAGGCCTGCAGGCTTTTGGAGACTGTGGCTATGTCAGACTTAGCAGCTTAAGCTCACACCCTTTAAAATGAGAAGGCAGCATTTTAAAAGTGGCTCTGGAAAATGGGACCAGAATCTTTTCACATCTGACCCTGAGCAAGTATGATTTCCAATTCCCACATCAATGGTGAACTCAACCAACCAGAGCCTCTTTGATAAGGAAGTGGGATCTTAGCAAATCGGTTCAGAAGATCTCATCTCAGCTGCAAGGAACTTTCTCTACATTTCTAATATTCAATAGAGAAACACAGTCATACTGAAAAAACAAAGCCATACTAATTTGATAAACAGGAACTTTGTCCTGAGAGTCAAAGTTATCTTTGCAACGTTCATCGCTTCTCTCTTGTGCTATTTTTTTCCTCTCTGCAAGAGACTGTATCTTAGGGATGATTTATTTGGCTCACTTTGTCTTAATCTCTCGTGTATGCCTTTCCCTATCTGACTCCATCTACATTTGTTTTTGTAGGGAAGTAATAGAAATAGTTGGGAGTATAGTTAGAGGGGAATTTTCAAGGATTTATGAAACCAGGATGCAGAACCTGGTTTATTCTCATGTAAGCTTGGTCCTTTGATGACCACCACTCTCTGGAAGCTGTAATTAATTATTTCCGGTTACTAGAGACCAAGTCTGCACACTGAGTCTAGACATTACTGAGGTTGACTCTGATTTCTACCAGACATTTTCCAAAACTTTTGAATGCAAATCGTGTTCTGACAGCTGGCTAACTCTGGCTTGTTCCTTGTGGAGGCCACAGTCAACTTGCCATCATTGTCAGTAATGAGGCACAGGTGTGGAAATCAACTCTTAGGCAACACCTTAGATCAGTAATTTTCAACTACTGTGCCGTGGCACACTTGTGTGCCATGAGAGGGTATTAGGTATGCCTCAAAAATTTTTAAAGATCATTAATTAAATTATTTTTGAAAGAAGTTCAAACCATGTGAGTATATATATATATATTTCACTCTCTTTATTGGTCAACATAATTTAAGTGTGTTGTAGAAGTTTAACTATAGGCTCAAGTGTGCTGTGAGATAAAAAGGGTTGAAAAACGTTGCTTATATTTTCAAATGGATGAGTAGACAAGTGCTTCATTCCTATTGCAATCCTTGCTCCTAGCCCCTTCAAAGAGGTGAAGCAGCCTGATGTAGTGGTGACAATAAAGGCTCTGGAAACATACAGTTTTATTAGTCATCTTGGTTTATTCGCTTAATCTCTCTAGCTTCTGTTGTGTTTGCTAAGAGTGGGATCAATAATAACTACATGCCGGTATTATGGTACTGAAAACAGCTCTGTAAGGTGCTTATAAAATGATTTGATACTTAAATTGTAGCTAAGACTCAGGCAGTTTGGCGTTTTATTTATTTAAGGTGATACATTTTCTTACAAATGGAGTTAATTCATTTTGCTAATGGTGACCTTTTTCTCCTTGAAGACTTTGTTTATTCAACAAATTTATCCAGAACCTTCCATGTTTCAGGCACTCTTAAGCCCCCTAGTGCAGAACAAGTTAGAAAAGGTCACACCCCTCTTGGAGATTATATACTAGCGGAGAGGAGAGAAAGACTAAACAAGCATACAAATAAACATGAGAAATCATTACAGGTGGTGATAAGCTCAAAGAAGGAAATACACATGGTAACAATTGATAGAATAACTAGAATGAGGAACGAGTATACCAATTTAATTAAGGTAAGGCTGCCGCTCTGGCATCTTTTCTGAGCACATGACAAACCGGAAAGTCAAGCGATTAAAACCTGGAATAATGTTTTTTTGTGTGCAGGACTATTTACTTGCACTAGGGCAGATGCAGAGACCTGAGGCTCATTATCTCAGGGGATCCTTCTACCTTTGACCAATTCCAAGTGGGGAGGCAAACTAACCAACAAGGTTATTGATGTCTGGTGGCAAGTTCCATTATGGAATAATGACACCTATTAACACAACTGCTGGATTTTTAGTGTCTGGTAGTAAATGCTAAATGTAAAAATAGACAGAAAAGTTAAAAAAAATTGATTTAGTAAGTCACACAGCTAGAGCCGTGACAGATCTGTTCTGGATAGTCTGTCATTAACTCACAGCATAATCATCATTATAACCATCATACCCGTCTACATTTCCTCTTTGTCACTGGGAAGAAGCTTCAACTATATCTCCTAGAATGCATTCTCCTTATGTTTCCTGGTTAGATACAGTTAATCAGAGGCATTAAGTCTGGGAGGTGGAAGAAAAGCAGAGGCCATTATTTTCTGGGGGAAGTTTCAAGCAGGCAGTTGAGATCAACAGTTTCCCTGATCTACTAAGGAATCCCCAGTAGCTGAGCCAATGGGCTTTACTTTATTATCTATGGGTTCTCCTGAAAAATCAATCACTTTGATCTTGGAAGCAGCTAGAACTACTGGCTCTGAGTTATTTGTAATTATTTCAAGATTTCTTGAAAGTAGTCTGTTAGCCATTTCTTCTCTCCAACACCCCAGCCCTCACATCAGCACTTTAAACCTGTCTTTCATGGATTAAATGCCTAGCTAATCAAAATACCAAGAGTGGCTTCTGTTTTTCTGTTCAAAGCTTGACTGAATACCATTCTTTATTTTCACTGTTCTAAGTAATTTATTATATGAGTGAATGCTTTCTGAAAAGCATTAATACCTATCACATGTTAGATGTTCCAGGAACTGAGCTATTTGCTTTTATTTTTTAAATTGAGATAATTGTGTACTTACATGCAATTGTAAGAAATAATAGAGGGAGATTCTATATACTTTTTGTCTAGTTTCTTTCCATAGTAACATTTTGACAAACTACAATACAGTATCAGAACTAGGATATTGATACTGATATAATCTACTATCTTGTCCATATTTTTTTTACTTGTATTTATATATTTTAATTCTAAGCATATACAATTCTATATTTTACTTATATATGTTATAGGCTTGTGTGTATACCACCATAGTCCAGATACCGAACAGGTAATTCCATCACTCAAGGACGCTATATGTACTTTTAAAGTTCAATCCTTACAGCATCCCCATAGGTGCTATTAACATCTCCATTTTTCAGATCAGAAAACTGAAGTTGAGATAGCATCAGTCATGGATACAGGGTTATGTAGTAGAATTTGAATGCAAGCTATCTAACATCAAAGCCAGTGGCCTGGCTCAGTAGGAGAGTGGAGCTATTCCTGTGGACAGTCACTGAAGTTCCAAATGCCTCACTGAATACCTCTGACTCTTCAAAAGAGAAAATAGGAAAGTCAGTCTTTAAAGGGAGCAAAAAATGATAGGTATGATAGGTAATGTAAATTATGCTTTTACATGGCTGACATGCCTCCTTTCTATTGGACCACAGTTACATCTTCTGGGTGTTCCTTATTGAATTTCTTTTTCTTAGCATCCCATAATACCAGGATACTACAATTTTAATATGTTACTAATTGTTATTATATTTTATGCACATTCTTATTTATAAAATTTTATGAATATTAATTTAATATTTTAATACATAAAAACACAACCTAAAAATACCCCCAAATGCATTCTCTCTGATCTTTTAAACCTTTGCCAACTCTGATTTTAACAACTGCTTAGCAAGGAGCTTCAGTTGTAACCACTGTGGTGCATTATTCTTTTTTTCTCCTTCTGTGACTTTCCAATGAACCAACCACTTTGACAAAGAATAATTTGACACCTCATGGAATATATTTCTCACTAAAAATGATGTAGCTATTGATGAGTTGGCAGGTTTTAAAGTCATTCAGGCAGCAAACATATGTCTTTCTTAGAAACTAGATTTGAAGATAATGGGAAAGTGCTGTTAATGTAGACTCCAGGTTGGGTGTAGCTAACCAGTGAAGAGGCTCCATAAATCTCCATGATATTGCCAACTCTCAACTATTGATAGTAATAGGGGTCTAGGAGAGCACAAATGCTATAATTGAAATCCACTGATAATCTAAAAACTTCAATTTATCTGATCGTTTCAGTGCCCTCTTGGGCTAAACTCTTGATGGCAATGGATAAGAAATGGTCAGTGTAACTGATTTGAGTTTCATCTCCATCTTCCTGTCTTGGCTCAACCTAGCAGTAGAGGTGATCTGCCTGGGGAAAGGCAACAAGCAGTAAGCAGAGCCTGTGGTACCCCGAGAATAATTTAATTCATGTCTCAGAAATACAAGAACTGCAATTTAGCCTTTTGAAGACATCTTCAAATGAAGTTTTATATACCTAGTCTTAGAGGCACATATAGGATTGAAGGAAGAATATCCTTTGTACATATTTCAACCTCTACGCCATTTCTAGTTCCCCACTTCCCTGGTCTAGATATCATAAATTAACATTTTTACTTCCCTTTATTATGATGTGAGTAATGATGATACCTTGTTTACTTTCATTTTGAATTGAAAGCATAAATTTGTTAAATGTAAATGTTTAAAACATACAAACATTTCAAATGTTAAAATCTTTTTAAGTAGCTCTTGTTTTTTTATTTACTAGAGCCCTCTCAAATTATAAGTGACTGGTGTCACTGGAAGAAAATTTATGAAGGACTGAATAATAATATTTTGACATCATAGTAAGGTACATAGTTATCTTTACTTTTTGAAAGCAGAAGAAACCCATTAAATCTATACTGTAATATATATAAGGTTTACAACTCTTTCTAGTTACTGGAACATTACAAGGATTCTGACATTAACCGAATTCTCAGATCCCCTGAACTCTTTTTCACCTTGGCATGACTTTTAGACCTCCATGTTAGTCTTTGCATTTTTCAGTTTTAGCAAGAAGCCTGCTAAGTCAGTTTAAGCAGAACCTCCTACCCCCTAAATCTACTTGCTCTCATTATCTAATTGGGTTCCTAATTCTGCATCTTCTTCCAGGTGAAATCTGACCAACCAGCTCTGCCTTCAGCAAGAATCATGTTTGGTCAGTTCAGCCAGAATATTCTGTTACCCCTGATACTTCCTTTTAGTAATATTCTGACTCCCCCACATCCTGCTCCTTGGCTGTAAATTCTAACCTCCCCATGCTGTATTTGGAGTTGAGCCCTATCTCTTTCCCCCACCACAAGCCTTCATTGCAGTGATCTCAATGCCTCCCCTTGAAAAAAGTTTTTCTTATTATCTTTGACAAGTATCATTGAATAATTTTTTCTCTAAATTCATCCACCCTTAACTATGGTCTTAGAATGATTGTTACTTGATTAATGATTTAGTGTTAAAACAAAAATATTGAAATCAAGGGTTGTGAGAGTCCAGGAGGACTTGAATGATATAAATACAGTTTGGCCAATAGTATTTATCATTCAAATAAATAAGCAATTCAACATTAGGATAAGAGAATGGATAACTGGCTCGAGGGCTTTTATCCCAGTGTTTCAAGGGCTGTTCATTCAGAGCTCAGTGTTTCAAGAGGTATGGTCTTTGATAGGTCACTTACCTTTTATAAACATCTGAAAAGTGGAGATGGTGACATTTACATTTTAGGGTTGCTATAAAAGTTAAGAGAAAATACATGTATTGCATTAGTCAAGATAGGCTGGGTTATACCATGAGAACAATCAATGTTCAAAAAGGCTATGTTGTTTAATAGGATGTAAACATTCCAATTTGTACAAATAATCATTACATTGAATCATATAATGGCATAAATGTATTTATGATCTATGTATGAAAGACTTAGTAAAAAATAAATAAAAACCCTCCCCAAAACCCAGTGGCTTAAAACAAAGATTTATTTCTCATTTATATGCCCACCATAGATCATTTGAGGTTTCTGCTCCATCTCATTATTGTTTATGTTCTGGGAATTAGAACAACAAGGCAGCTACTGTCTGGAACGTTGCCAGGTATTGTGGCAAAGGAAAACTCAGTGTATGGTCTCACATTAATAAACAATGCTTTGCCAAAAAATGAAGCATGTTACTTCACTCTTACTTTGCCCAACATTGAGAGTGCCAGGAAATTCCCAAACCCACCATGTCCCAGAAGTAGAGGGAGAAGTGCAACATTTGGTTGTCAGTTCAAGTATAGAGCTGCCTGATACACTCAACAAATGGTAGCTACTACAGTAGCAATTATACAGCACAAACAGTTAGTTCTCAATAGACTAATTACTGCTGTCTCCTGATTCAATGTCTATGGCGCAGAGAATGTCTGTTATTTCCCCCACCCCACTGCCTAGTATATTTCTTCTTTTTCTTTCAGTAATTCCCTAAGTTTTAGCTGTATACATAATTTCCTAGCAAAAAGTCATTATTTTCCAGCTAAGAGTTTTCATGTGACTCAAGGCAGCATGAATATAAATGTTGTCCTTAAAAGGAAAGGCCATATCCTTCCCTGTCTTTCCTCCTTTCTGCTGGTCGGAATATGGATGTGGTAGCTTCACACTGGCATAGCCAGCCATCTTGCCCCATGAAGAGGCTTTTGTAATGGACTACACCAGAGGTGGAAAGACTAGATAGAGGACCCACTATTCCAATCTTGAAATATCTACAGCTAAACTTCAACTTCAGAAATAAATTTCTAGGTTATGTGCATCACTGCTACTTTAGATTTCCATGTTTCTTTCCCTTTCAATTATCAAGAGTTGGACAGGGTTTAGCAAATTTACACAGGTGTATCAATTATAATGCACTTGGCTGCAAGTAATACACCATCATATCAATAATAGCTTAAGCACTATAGGCACTGGGGAGTGTTTAGACATGGATGGTTACATAATTGTTGCTGGAGGTGGTGTCTTTTAAGAGATGGGGGTCTCACTCTGTCACCCAGGTTGGAGCACAGTGGTATGATCATAGCTTACTATAACCTTGAACTCTAAAGGGCTGGGATTACAAGCATGAGCCAATGTGCTCAGTTGAAATTTGATGTTCACTAAACTCAGACTCTAACTTTCTAGTCTGTGATTCTCAGCATGTTAAGTTTGGTCACTATATGACTACAAGGTAGCTGCTGCCACGCTAATTGTCCCCAGTAGGATTTGAGGCATAAAGAGGAGGGAGGGCTCCTGTTATCTATATTTTTATCAGGCAACTATAACCTTTACAGATATTTATCATTGCTCTCCATTCAGCTCTCCCCCCACCAACCAACAAAGAATCTTCTCCTTCAGTATCTATTATAGAATTAAGTCACATGCCTACCCTAAATCCGTTGCTAGCACAGGGGAAGGATTTACTATGTATGACTTGGGATGCTGTGACTCATCTCCAAGCTGGAGAATGGGCTACCCTTACCTAAGCATATTGCTGCCCAAATAAAATCAGGATTATATAGATTCAGGTAGGAGGAGGAACACTGTCAGAAATTAAAATATCTCTTTGATCTCTTCTCTCCATTTATACTTAGCAAGTCATGTAGTTCCATGTTTCTGCTAAATACAGAGAGCTACCTGAGAATGTAGAAGAAAATATACCTTATTACTACTCTGCCTTTAAACCATCCTTCTACCGTCAACTTATTAAAATAGCAGGAATTAGGCACATTGCTTTTTAAATCATAAACTGTTCATGCTTAAAACCCTCCAAGAATCACCCAATGCACAAATCACAACATCCACACCTCTTACTGTGTTCTATATGGCTCTATGCTATGTGACCATGCTGTCCCTCAGTTCCACATCTCATGCCACTCCCTTTTTTATTGTTGTCCAGCTAGAAGGGGCTTCTGACTATTCTTTAAAAGTTATGGACTAATCCCTACCTTGAAGTTTGTGAATCTGCTGTCATTGCTTTTCAGAAATTGTTACCAGACTAGCTTCTTTTTGTCCTTTCAAATGTACCTTCCCTGGCAAGTCTAAAGGACCTCCCTCTACCCCAATACTCCAGCCCTTTACCTGGTTTTGTTTTCCTCATGATAATTTCACTACCTGAGATTATGAATGCATTTATATACTTTTCCATTCCTATTTACCCTTCTACCCCCATTCAATATACTGAGAGCTGAATGAGAGCCAGGGTTTTGTCCACTTTCTTTATCTACCTAACTCTAGCAAATAAACCAGCACCTGGTACATGATAGGTGCTCAATAAATGAAAAAAAAGTTGGGTGAGGTTGGTGGTATTCCTGGCTCCTTTCTGCTTGGCTGAAGAAAATGGCATGGAATCAATTTTCATTTGCCTATAAAAATGAAATAGCATCCTGTTTCATCAAGAGTATACCAATTTAAATCTCTAAAGTGTTATATAAAACAGTTATTTTTAAAGTAAAGTGAAAAACATAAACCTGTCTACCACCTAATAAATAGTACTGTTTTAATCCATGTAGTCCACGGAATTTGTCTTAAACCCAATATTCTTTTATTTGGTAATGGCATTCATCTTATTGGAAATGGTTGTTCAAGAGGCTATGAAATTGCCGTTAGGCTGTGGTTTTTTTTTTTTTTTTTTTTTTTTAGAGA
>CAUYQV010001661.1:0-32999 GCA_963574575.1 Galagoides demidoff | reverse complement strand
TTGGGTAGTATGGACTTTTTAACAATGTTGATTCTTCCCAGCCATGAGCATGGTATGTTTTTCCATTTGTTAACATCTTCAGCTATTTCTTTTCTTAGAGTTTCATAGTTCTCTTTATAGAGACCTTTCATGTCTTTTGTTAGGTAAACTCCCAAATATTTCATCTTCTTTGGCACTACTGTGAACAGAATAGAGTCCTTGACTATTTTTTCAGCTTGACTATTGTTGGCATATATAAAGGCTACAGATTTGTGAATATTGATATTGTAACCTGAAATGCTGCTGTATTCCTTGATCACTTCTAAGAGTTTTGCAGTAGAATCCCTGGTGTTTTCCAGATATACAATCATATCAAGAGTGAAAGTTTGGTCTCCTCTGATCCTATGTGGATACCCTTGATTGCCTTTTCTTAACTGATTGTGATGGCTAAGACTTTATTACAATGTTAAAAAGCAGTGGACACAATGGGCAACTTTTCTGGTTCCTGACTTGAGTGGAAATGATTTCAATTTAATTCCATTCAATATGACCTTGGCTGTGGGTTTGCTATAGATGGCCTCTATCAGTTTCAGAAATGTCCCTTCTATACCAATTTTCGTAAGTGTCCTGATCATGAAAGGGTGCTGGATATTATCAAAAGCTTTTTCTGCATCAATTGAGAGAATCATTGTTTTTTTTTTATTTATGTGATGAATTATATTTATAAATTTACGTATATCGAACCAGCCTTGAAACTCTTGGATAAAACTCACTTGGTCATGGTGTGTAATTTGTTTGATATGTTGCTGGATTCTGTTTACTAGGATCATATTGAGTATTTTTGCATCACTATTCATTAGAGATATTGGTCCATAATTTTCTTTTCTTGTTGGGTCTTTTTCCTGGTTTGGGGATCAAGGTGATGTTTGCTTCATAGAATGTGTTGGGTAGTATTCCTCCTTTTTCTATATTTTGGAAAAGGTTAAGTAATATAGGTACTTACTATAGTAACATAGTTCCTCTTTAAAGGTTGGTAGAATCCTGATGTGAAGCCATCTGGTCCTCTTTTTGGAGAGATTTTGGATAGTTGATGCTATTTCAGAGCTTGATATAGGCCTGTTCAACATTTCCATTTCATTCTGGCTAAGTCTAGGAGGGTGGCACGCTTCCAAGTATTGGTCAATTTCCCTTCAGATTTTCGTATTTCTGAGAATAGAGTTTCTTGTAATATTCATTAAGGATTTCTCGAATTTCTGAGGAGTCTGTTGTTATTTTGTCTTTGCCATTTCTGATTCATGACAGTAGAGATTTTTTTTTATTCCTAGTTAGGTTAGCCAAAGGTTTATTTATTTTATTGACCTTTTCAAAAAAAACAACTTTTAGATTTATTGATCTGTTGTATAATCCTTTTGTTTTAAATTTCATTTAATTGTGCTCTAATTTTGGTTATTTCTTTTCTTCTGCTGGGTTTGGGATTGGAATGTTCTTCCTTTTCCAGTTGCTTGATATGTCTCATTGTGTTGTTGACGTCCTCTTTTCGTTCTCTTGAGGAAGGCTTGCAGTGCTATAAATTTCCCTCTTAGGACTGCATTTGTGGTATCCCAGAGGTTCTGGTAATTCATGTCTTCATTATTGTTTTGTTCCAGAAATTTGGTAATTTCCTTCTTAATCTCATCTATGACAGAGCTCATTCAGCATAAGGTTATTTAGTTTCCATGTTTTTGTATGAGTATGCAGATTCCTATTGTTACTGAGTTCAACTTTTATTCCATGATGGTCTGAGAAGATGCAAGGAATAATTTCTATTGTTTTAAATTTACTGAGGTTAGATGTGATCAGTTTTGGAGGATGTTCCATGGGCTGATGAGAAGAATGTGTATTCAGGTTTTTTTTTTTTTTTTTGCTTGTTTGTTTGTTTTTGAGACAGAGCATCAAGCTATCCCCCTGGGTAGAGTGCCGTAGTATCACAGCTCACAGCAACATCAAACTCCTGGGCTGAAACCATTCTCTTGCCTCAGCCTCCTGAGTAGGTGGGACTACAGGTGCCTGCTATAATGCTTGGCTATTTTTTGGTTGTAGTTGTCATTGTTTGGCAGGCCTGGGCCAGATTCAAACCCACCAGCTCTGGTGTATGTGGTTGGCACCTTAGCTGCTTGAGCCAGAGGCGCCACCTGTATATTCAGTTTTGTTAGGATGAAATATTCTGTAGATGTCAGTTAAATCCAATTGTTGAATGGTTAAGTATAAGTGTAAAATTTTTTAGCTTAGCTTCTTATTGGAGGATCTATCCAACATTGCCAAAGGAGTGTCAAAATCTCCAACTGTTATGGAGCTAGAGGAAATCAAGTTGCTCATGTCTGTTAGAGTCTCTCTTATAAATTGAGGTGTATTCTGGTTGGGTGCATAAATGTTAATAATTGAAATCTCCCATCATGTTGAGTGTTACCGTTAACAAATATGAAGTGACCATCCTTATCTTTCCTTAGTTTTGTTGGTTTAAAGCCTATTCTATTTGCAAATAAATTTGCAACACCTGCTTTTTTCTGATTTCCATTTGCCTGAAATATAGATGACCATCCCTTCACCCTGAGTCTATATGTATCATACAAGATGAGATTCTTGTATGTAGCAGATATTTGTCCTGAGTTTTTGTATCCAGTCAGCCAATCTGTGCCTCTTTAGAGGGCAATTTAAGCCATTCACATAATTGAGAATATTGATAACGGCTTGGTGCCTGTAGCTCAAATGGCTAAGAGGGAAATTTATAGCACGTACATTCAAGGTGGTGGGTTCGAATCCAGCTTGGACCCGCCAAACAACAATGACGGCTGCAACCAAAAAATAGCCAGGCATTGTGGCGGGCGCCTGTGGTCCTAGCTACTTGGGTGGCTGAGGCAGGAGACTCGCTTGAGCCCAGGAGTTGGAGGTTGCTGTGAGCTGAGATGCCATGGCACTCTACACAGGTGGAAAGCGTGAGGCTCCTGTCTCAAAAAAAAAAAAAAAAAAGAGAGAGAAAAAAAGAGAGAATATTGATAAGCCTGGAAGAATTTTGGTTATTGAGTTTTTCAAAAGTCTAGTTGACATTTTTAATCCTTTCACCACTGTGAAAGTTGGAATTTGATCAAAAATTTCTAAGTGAGTTTACTTTTGTGGTGGAGGATTGCACTGGTCATTATGGAAGATAGGTGTGAGAATATACTGGCAAACTGGTTTAGTTATGGCAAATTTCTTCAACATGTGAATGTCATTAAAGTATTTAATTTCTCCATCATAAATGAAACTCAGTTTAGCTGGATACAGGATCCTGGGTTGAAAGTTATTTTGTTTTAGGATATTAAAAGTCGATGACCACCCTCTTCTAGCCTGAAGAGTTTCAGCAGAGAAATCTGCTGTCATTCTAATATTCTTCCCCCTGTAGGTTATGGTTTTCTTACATCTAGCTGCTTTCAAAATTTTCTCTTTCATATTAACTTTAGTAAAGTTAATTATGATGTGCCTGGGGGGATGTCTTATTTGGGTTGATCGTGCTGGGGTTCTGAAACTGTCTGCTATCTGAATTTCAGAATCTCTTGGCATGTCTGGAAAGTTCTCTTTCATAATTTCATGAAGAAGAGCCTCTGTGCTTTGTGAAGCAACTCTGTTGCCTTCAGGGATTCCTATAAGGTGAATATTAGTTTTCTTCGAATTGTCCCATAGCTCTCTGAAAGAATGATTTGTTTTTGCTCTTCATTTCTCCTCCAGTTTCAGAGTTTGGGAGCATTCAAAAGCTTTGTCTTCAATGTCAGAAATTCTTTCTTCTGCCTGCACCTTCTTTTACTGAGGGATTCTACTGTATTTCTCAGATCTTTGAGGGCTGCAAATTCTTATCTCAATGTGTCAAAATCTTTGGTGATTTTGTCTTTGAATTCATTGAATTATTGAGACAATTTTTGAAATGCTTCTTGAATTTCTAATTCCAACTTTACCTCCATTCTGTTAATCTTATTTGCAATCCAATTTCTGAATTCAATTTTTGACATCACAGCCATTTGTTATAAATGATATCTTCTGGTGTGTCCACCTTATCATTTCTTGGGAGGGGGTAGATCTAGTCTGATTATTCATGTTGCCTGAGTTGTTCCACTGATTCCACCCCATGATTATTTTTCACTGTTTGGCGAGATGAGCAGATAAGGTGAAATTGGATTGGGGGCTCCTGGAGTAGTGTTTAACCAGCCCTTTGCCCAAGAGCTGGTACTGGTGACTGTAGGTTTTCCTCTAAAGCTTTGCAAAGGACCTGTACAGTAGGATGGCCTGAGACACTGGGGACCTGCTGGGTGTGGTGGGGCTAAGTGACTCTGTCTCGTTTTCATCTGGTCTCTTTCCAATCCTAGTGAATCAGTAACTCTGGGTTGAAGTCTCAGCTGTGGAGAAATACAAGCAACTAAGACACCTCACCCTCCATGGGCAACAACTGGAAAAGGAAAATCAAACCTTCCTATAACACAACTAGGGTACCACCTTGGATGGTTCTTGGGTGATTTGTCCATGTCAAGAGTTCTAAATTAATTGTTCCAGTCAGCATCTGGTCTCAAGTGGGAGAGTTCAAAAGGTTTCCAGCAAGTAGATAGCAGGGGTCAGCTGGCAGTTCGAGTATGACTCGCTCTGGTGCTCCGTGGAGTCAGAAGGACCCACCCAGGAAATAAATTAGTCCAGGAAGGTTGATGTCTCCTTTCCCACCTTGCACCTTTGTCATGCCCAGTCACTAGTAACCCTAAAGGGCTGTGACCCAGTTCCCTTCAATGAGCAGATGCTCTAGGGGTTTGTGTCTGCCCGAGTCACAGGGAAATCTATGTCTCCTTGGCCAGGCCACCATACTCTGTCACCAGCAGGCCGGGGGAGCTGAAGCCTGACTACCTCAGGGACTTAATGGAGGCTGGGGAGTTTCACTCAGTTCCCCCCCTGCCCCAACTGATGTTGCTGCCACTTATTTTCTTGCAAAATTTGCATTCCTGTACCAGCTATATTCTCCTGCAGGCCAGGCACTGTTTGAGTTCACAGAAACTACGACTCCGCCCTGCCCTGTGCTGTTGCCGCTGCACCAATTCTCAGGGAGCTGGTGTCTCTGCCTCTGGTGTACTCTGTGTTGGGGCGGGCATGGTTAGAGCTCACAAATGGTTCTCAGTTTCTGTCCTTCCCTAGACTGATGCTGTTGCTATGTCTGCTTTTGTCCCAGCTGTGCTCCCCTGGGGGCCGGTTGCATCTTGGTCTCACTAAAATAGCAATACTGACTCAGCCCTGCCCTGGGAGTATGCTGCCTCTGTGTGCACGTGGGGATTCTACTCTCCTCCCCAACACTCAGCATGGGTAGGTACTGCCTCAGGCATACCCTTTGCTTACAGGGCCTGAGTTTCCGTCCCAGATCTGTTCCACCAGTGGCCACCACGGGAGCAGAAGGCTGGGTCCCTCTGCTTGCTATGAGAGGCCAGAAGTATTTCTCCAAAACATCACCAGGGGTATGAGCCCTATTGTTCCTACCACTGCCACTGCTATGCTGCACCACGGGGCACCGTCTCTTCCTCTCCAGTATGGCTATCTCGCTCCACAGTCCCCGCTTTACACACATGCTGCTGATTCAGAACAGACTTGTAATAGCCCACACCCTGTCCATACTTCTTAAGAAAACACCCAAGAATCTGGACTCTATGGTGGATAGGCTTCCATACCATGGAGTGAGAGTAGTTGGGAGTGCTGGGAGTTCAGAATTGCTGGTAGAGTATATGTTCAGTTTTATGCCTGGCAGGAGAGTGTCATGGCACACTACTGGGTTTTCCCTGGGGAAGGAGTTCTGGTTTTTAGAGGGTCTCTCCCATGGGATAAAATAGGAGGATATCTGATCTCTGCTCACTTGTTTGTAGAAAGTGTACTGCGAGCCATTCTCCTGTAGGAGAATCTGCTTGGCAATGGGTTTTATATCCACTGTTTATTTCCTTAGGTTCACAGCTTGCCTCAGCAGGGGTGATGTGTGCTCTTCAATCTTCTCTCTTGGCTTAGCTCCAAACCATTGGCTTACTTACTAAAGTTCTGTTCTTTAACTTTTCTTCTGGATGGGAGGCTCTATGTAAAGCTAGCTCCAGTTGGCCATCTTTAACCACCTCTGCTGACAAGTTTTAAGCCTCATCTCTCCCACATCTTCATTGGGTAGGCTGAGAAGAAAGTCTAGAGCAGCAGTTCTCAACCTGTAGGTCAAGACCCACAGGAACTGTATTAAAGGGCCATGGCATTATGAAGGTTGAGAACCACTTGGGAGGCTCTTATCTTTGCTAACAGCATGACTTTCAAATAAGTAGGCAATCCTTATGCAAACCCTGGTCCACCACCTAACTACAAAAACCCAAATCCAGTCTTTCTTCCTTGCTCTGTCTTGAAAGCCTCATTATGTGAGTAATAAAATTTTTCACATCCTGTTGGAGTGTGTATGGTGTCATCATTCTCAATATTCAAAAACAAATTTAAGAGGAAGAGGTAATTCCAGCCTGATTCTGTAGGGTGGCCACACACAACTATTCAGGAGGAAAAAACAGTCAAAAATTATAAACAGACAACACATAAGAGAAAATAGACTAAGTGTAAAAGGTATTCAGTTTCACTAATCATAAAATTTTCAACTAAAACAAGATGCCATTCTCATCTTTCTATGTTGTGTGAAAAAGAAAGACTAATATGTATTTGATAATAGGAAAAGATGGAAAGAAACTAATTCTTGTACACTCATAGAAGGATAGTTTAATTAGCAACATACATTAAAAAGATTTAAATGAGCATGCTTTTTGATTCAGCAGTTCCACTTAATATCTTCCCTAAAGAAACACTTGCACATATGCAAGTCTTGTTTGTAATATCAAGAGACTGGAAGAATCTAAACATTAACTAGTAGAGGAATGGTAACAAATTATGGTTTATTAGCACCACAGAATAGTAAAAGTTAAAAAAAATGAATTTTAAGTACTAATATGGGATTGTATCTCAGACTTCTTATACAAACAAGTTGCTGGAAAATTTTTGGAAGGAAAACAAATTATCAACAAGTTAAGTTATATAAGGTGACCAAGGGAAACATCACTTTTCTGCTGTCTAAATTTATTGTATAGCTATTACAAATATGCATAAATGTATTATTTTCACAATTAAACACATTTTTTTTTTTTTGCAGTTTTTGGCCAGAGACAGGTTTGAACTTGCCACCTCTGGTATATGGGGCCGATATACCCCCCATATACCAGAGGGAATAAATATTGGATATATAAATAATGGATTCCCAGACCAGCTCACAAAATCATTCTTTTCTGGATGTCTAGTCTTTTGAGGGGGTGATTAATACGAGGGTACATATGATTAGGTTACATTGTGCTTGTACAGTACTGATCAAGTTGCAGTTGAGTCCTTCATCCAGGAGGGGTGCCATTATACCCCCACATGGTACCTATTAGGTAGGATCTTACCCACTCCCTACCTGCTACCCCTTTCTTATTACTGTGTTTCTCTCTTGTATGGGCCTGTTGTTAAACTCGTTACAAATTAGTATGAAGTACATGGATACTTGCTTTTCCTTTTTTTTTTTTTTTTAGATAAGAGTTTCACTTTGTTACACAGGTAGAGTTGACCATGGTGTCATAGCTCACAGCAACCTCAAACTTTTAGGCTCAAGAGAGTCTCTTGCCTCAGCCTCCCAAGTAGGGATTACAGGCGCCAGCCACAATGCCTGGCTATTTTAGAGATGAGGTCTCACTCTGGCTCAGTGTGGTGTTAAATCTGTGGAGCTCAGGCAATCCACCTGCCTGGGCATCCCAGAGTGCTAGGATTATTGCTTTTCCATTCTTGTGATTCTTTACTAAGAAGAATGTTGTTCAACTCCATTCAGGTAAATACAAAAGATGTAAAGTCTCCATCTTTTTATGGCTGAATAGTAGTCCATGGTAGACATATACCATGGTTTAGTAATCAGGCCATGGGTTGATGGACACTTGAGTGGTTTCCACATCTTTGCAATTGTGAGTTGAGCTGTGATAAACATCTTAGTGTAAATGTCTGTATTTCATTTTTTTTTTTTTGAGACAGAGTCTCACTATGTCACCCTTTGTAGAGTGCTGTGACATCACAGCTCACAGCAACCTCAAACTCTTGGGCTTAAAGTGATTCTCTTGCCTCAGCCTCCCAAGAAGCTGGGAATACAGGTGCCCACCACAATGCCTGGCTATTTTCTTGTTGTAGTTGTCATTGTTGTTTAGCTGCCCTGGGTGGGGCTTGAACCCACAAGCCTCGGTGAATGTGGCTGGCGCAATAACCACTGTGCTATAGGCGCTGAACCTCAATGTCTTTAGGTAAAATGATTTTTTTCTGTGGGGTAGATACCTAGTAATGGGATTATGGGATCAAATGGAAGGTCAACTTTTAATTCTTTGAGGATTCTCCATACTTTTTTCCAAAAAGGCTGTATTAGTTTGCAATCCCACCAGCAGTGTATAAGTGTTCCCTTCTCTACACACCCACACCAGCATCTGGAGCTTTGGGACTGAGGTTAGATGATACCTCAAAGTGATTTTAATTTGCATTCCTCTTTTTATTAGGGAAGATGAGCATTTTTTTGTGTGTTTGTTGGCCATTCATCTGTCTTCTTGGGAGAAGGTTCTCTGTTCATGTCTCTTGCTGAATGATTAATGGGGTTGTTTGCTTTTTTCTTGTTGATTAGTTTGAGTTCTCTATAGATTCTGGTTATTAGCCCTGTGTCAGATTTGTAACATGAATATCTTCTCCCATTCAGAACATTGTCTATTTGCTTTTTTATTATGTCCTTAGCTGTGCAGAAGCTTTTAAGCTTGATCAGGTCCTATTTATTTATTTTGAGGTGTCTTCCTCATAAAATCTTTTCCCAGGCCAGTAGATTCAAGTGTTTTCTTTATACTCTCTTCTAGCATTATTATGGTTTTGTGTCTTAAATTTAAATCTTTTATCCAATGAGAATCAATTCTGTAAGTGGTAAGAGGTGCAGGTCCAGTTTTAGTCTTTTACGTGTGGCTAACTAGTTTTCCCAGCACCATTTATCAAAGAGGATTCTTTCCCCTAGTGTATGCTTTTGTTTGGTTTATTGAAGATCAGATGGCAATAGGAGGCTGGTTTCATCTCTAGGTTCTCTATAAACTTGTAATATAACCTAAAATCTCAATTGATGCAGAAAAAGCATTTGACAAAATTCAGCATCCTTTTTTTTTGTAGACAGTCTCACTTTATCACCCTTGGTAGAGTGCAGTGTCATCACAGCAACCTCCAGCTCCTGGGCTTAGGCGAGTCTCTTGCCTCAGCCTCCCAAGTAGCTGGGAGCCACAATGCCTGGCTATTTTTTTTTGTTGCAATTCGGCTGGGGCAGGGTATGAACCCACTACCCTCGGTATATGGTGCTGGTGCCCTACCCACTGAGCTACAGGCGCCACCCTCAGCGTCCTTTTTAATAAGAACACTTAAGAATATAGATTTTTAAAGCTGATTGAAGCCATCTACAACAAACCCACAGCCAATATCATACTGAATGGAGAAAAACTGAAAGCGTTTCCACTTAGAACTAGAACCAGACAAGGATTCCACTTTTGCCACTACTATTTAACATAGTGTTAGAAGTCCTAGCCAATGCAATCACAGGTATCCAAATGGGGACAGGGGAGGTCAAACTTTCACTCTTTGCAGATGATATGATCTTATACTTCGAAAATCCAAATCCAGAGGACTCAACCATGAGACTCCTGGAAGTGATCAAGAAATAAAGTAACATCTCAGGATATAAAATCAAGTCCACAAATCAGTAGCTTTCATATATGCCAATAATAGTTAAGCTGCTAATCTAATCAACAACACAATTCCCTTCACAGTACCTTCAAAGAAAAGTACACACCTTGGAATATACCTAACAAAGGATGTTAAGGATTTCTACAGAGAGAACTATAAAACCCTGAGAAGAGAAATAGCAGAGGACGTTAACAAGTGGAAGAACATACCATACTCATGGCTGGGAAGAATCAACATTGTTAAAATGTTAAAAATCAAAGCCATGTACAGATTTAATGCATTTTCCATTAAAACACCAACATTAGACCTTAAAGAACTTGAAGAAATAGTTTTTCATTTCTTATGGAACCAGAGAAAACCCCAAATAGCTAACATAATTCTAAGAATTAAAAATAAATCTGGAGGCATCATGCCACAAAACCATTCTTTAACCCATAAAGCAGCTGTCCATTTCTATGAAAGGTAGAAGACAATGTCATGGAAGTGCAAGTAATTCAACAAAATTAAAAATATTTTTATAATTTTATTTTGAAATAATTTGAAACCTAAAGTTTCAAGAATAGGACAAAAAAATTCCCAATCAAGTGGGAAAATTACACTTGAGTTTTCTAGATTGCTCCAGTTTTGTCATTTATAGCAAAAGGATCCAATCCCAGATTAAGTATTGTACCCAGTTGTCATGTTTCTCTGGTCTCCTTAAATCTGGAATATTCACCTTTCCTTCGATTTCATAACATTGAAAATTTTAAATTCAGGGCAGTCATTTTACAGATTGTCAATTTGGTTAGTCCAGTATTTCTTCCTGGTTAGACCTAGACTGTGCACTTTTTGCAGGAATATCAAGAGGTTCTCCTGTGTTCCCACCACATCCTGGCACATAATGTTAATTCATCCCAATACTGGTGGTGGTAACTTTGTGTGAGATGGTGTCTGCCAGGTTTCTATAATGTAAAATATTTGTACTTATGATTAACAAATACCGTTGTGAAGATACTTTGAAACTACATAAATATCTTATTCCTCCATCCCACTTTACCTCATTAGTTTAACATCCTGAGCGCACAAGAAGTGAGGAAATAAGGTCTGCATGTTGAGTTTGCAGGTATGTCAGCTTCTTACGCTGAACTATTATCACATTTATTTTTCTTGTGCTTCACTGAAGGTGAAATTCAGTCAGCAACCCCCACAAGTTGTCTTTAAAGTCTTCTAGTGAAAATTACATATCTTCCCAGTTTGATGAGAATTTTGAATGGCTATTTCTAACATTTTGGGTTAATAAATTATAGCAAAATCTATGAATTTTTTTCTTTCTCTTTCTTAGTTCAAATCAATATGCTGTACATTGCTCTCCCACCTCCCTAGCCCCTGACATTTTAAGACAATTCCATGTTATAAAACTGTATTTCACAATACAAATGAGGGTCTTACCTCTGTCCATATTTAATCTTGGCAAAAGTCAATATTAGTGCATGACATCATGACATAAGAGAGCATCTATGTACAAACATATACAATTTTATTGATATCTCTACAGACTACAAGAATTTTGTTAAGTATAGTCACAATTGCTGAGTGCAACAGAAAAATAGTAATTTGTCATTTTCTGAAAAGATGCAAAAATTCTGAAGATGAAAGAAAGATACATCAATGATGTCATCATCTGTTTCTTATTTCCTAGAATAAAACATCACATAATTAAGTACTAAAAATTATAGGTTATTAGAGATTTTGATCCTGTGTACAATTGTCCAAAACCACCACCTAGTTTATTTTCTGACTTTGTAGTTAGGAAGGGTGGGCCAATGTCAGAGGGGAAGCAGTATGACAGGAGATAACTCTGAATTTCTTTTCATAAAGTATTACTCTCTTTGATAGGCTGGACTCTCCCTTTCTGGGCACTGGAAGTCAGACAGTAAATTATAGGCATTCTTTTCCCTTTAAGCACAGGTTCAGAAACTAAGAAACTAAATCCAAGTGACCCTGGGAGCTTTGGGTTGAGACTATTACAAAGAAGGAGAAATTATTCTTCCTTTTTGCTAAAATCAAGTCCAAAAACAAGCAAAGAAACAAGTAGACTTATAACAGAATAGGTACCTGGTACCCATGTCTCCTCCAAAAGAAGAATGAGTAATGAATTTGGACCTAATTTAATAAATGATTATTTTGAGAATTTTCACTATACAAATATTGATAATTAGTTTTACACTTTATTTTATAAGCTGTTCAACTTAGTGTAATATTTCTGGCATCCTGTGATGTCACATATATAAAATAATGAAAAACCTAGAAGTTTGAACTGAAATAATTAATGAGCAAGTCACATAAGAGAACATCACAAAGTTATTAAGATTTAATGGCCACTGCCTGGTTAGAAATTCTCACATACTTTTGTTTTTTGTAAGAGACACAGAATAAAAATTATCCAGCCAACATTAGGTGTTACATTGCCTGCCCTTACCCTTCAGAAGTCTGGCTGGGACACCAGCCATCGTAGACAAACATGTTTTCCTTACTTGGCCATAAAACAGCAGTTACCAGCTTTGGCAGGATATTAGAACCACCTTGGGGGCTTTCAAAATATTGGGAATTTAAAATTTTTCTTAGGTGATTCTTATGTACAGCCAAGGTTGAGACTCCTTCTGTGAGAGAAATGTATAAATAAAGTCTCCATCTGTGCCTGTGGTTCCTCATTAAAGTCTCTTGTATTTCATTCTGGCTCCCATGTCCCTCCCCACCACAACCTCTTTGCACCAAATTGGCACCTCCTTCTTCTATCCCCAGTCAGACCTTACCTATTCTGTCTTTTATCCTTTCAGGGTTATGCTCTCTGCAAATATACATACTTAGGCTGATAGCCATGCTTCCTAGAATGGTGCATACTGGAGATACTGCTCAATCCAGGTACACAACAAGTATTCCCAGTACTTGAGGCAGTGTGTACATGAAATAGTACCTATCCAGAAATGGCACTGGGCTACAGAGGACAGAGGTGAAGAAGCTATTAAGCTACTATGTTTCTCCTGACACAGAGAGCAAGACCTGATATGAATATTCTCTTGGCATTGCCCTCTGAGTCGATGTAGTCCAGTTACAGAGTTCTTTTTCCTACAGGGGCAGGCTGTAATCACACGGATATACTCCCTGCTTATCCCAATGAACCTAAGTGAAGGAAAGGATTTTTAGTTTACTTTTCTATACTAGTTTCATTTTTCCCTTCTTTCTGAACATTTTATAGCCAAGTATTTTAAAAAATATTCTTGAACCAATCTTAGCCCTAATCTTATTCTTTTTTCACTCAAAGTCATGATGACCCCTTAATGTAGATAATGGATGGATGCTTTAAAACTAGATACATGGGTCACTAAAAAGGCTTTCCAATAGTAAACTTTTTCCTTTAAGATCCTTTAAAAACTTTAAGAGACAGAGAACTGGAGTTTGATTTATTTTGAGAATCACTTCCAAAAGATTTGGAAACTTGTCTTTATGACTGAATTACTAGAAAGCATCTCTTCAGTTGTGTCACTGTTCCTCTAAAGTTGAAGTCAGACTATGACTCTGATGATGACTGGGGCACTAAGTGTGAGGCTCAGTGAAGTGTTAAGAGATAAAGTCAGTAGTAGTGCTTTTGTATATATGATAAATCAATCATCCTTTCCTCCAGACTCCAAGATTAATGAATGACTTCATGGTAGGGATTGCTGCTTATGTTATCACCAGGGAAACAAATACTTCTGGCTTCTCATTGCTGAATATAGAAAGGCTCAATTTCTACTGGAACAGTAGAAAGGGGTTATCTCTTCAGGGAGTCATAGGGAGATAAAGTCAATTTGTTGAGACTTTAGTTTGCAAGCTTTATCTTCTCATGCCAGCTTAGCAGATAGAATATAATTTTGATAACTAAGGCTCAAAGTCATTTTCTCTATTATTGTCCAAGTTACTAGGAGTACTTTAATTATGTTCTAAGATAGAAGAAAGATAATAAAGATGAGAAGATGTACTCATTTTCAAAATATGATGAAGATGATATGATGATGGTAGTGGTGGTGCTGACCGTGTGTGTGTGTTTATGTGTGTATGTCATTGCTAAGATCAGTGCAACAGAACAGAAATGTTCAAAGAGAAAAATCACATCCACATTAGATTCTTGTTATTGCTATCTCTTTGAATTATAAAAATAATTTTGATGCAGTAAAACCTCATTAATTTGAATCTACTAATCAGGAGTTTGTGAGATGAAGTTGCCCTTACATTGAGAAAGGGCCTATAAAAACAATTTTGAAAGACACATTTAAACTATTAATACTTAAAAGAACCTTTTCAAGCATTTCAAAAGCACCTATGTACTTCCAATTGATGTGCTAATTTTACACATTTTATTTATTCCTTGAAACCAGAGTTTTAAGCACTTCTTCTGTGAAATGACCTTTTTGATATTTTCCCTGCGTGCTTTAAAATATTCTGTAGTTGTTATTTTTCACTGATTCATATAATCCTTCTCCAAAATTGTATTTTATTGCATATGAACCACACATGTAATTGAGTATAATTATCTAAGACACTGTGCCCTTATGATGTACAGTTTTATATAAGACATATATTACATATTCACACTTAATCTCTTTAAATGATATAGAATCTTAACTGTAAACTGTAAGCAATTTTGGTATTGACTGGAGACATTTTTGATTGTCACTACTGGCATCTAGTAGGTATAGGCAGAGATGTCACTGACATCCTACAATACACAGGACAATCCCTCACAACAAAGACTTTTCTGCTAATAGTACCACTGTTGAGAAACCCTGATGCAGAACCAGTTAAATCAATCTTATGGGGGAATCAGAGATATTCAATTTTATGCTACTTTGGACTGAATTTCATTATAGTAGAAGCTCTGTAAATTAACCTAGGGACTGTAACAAATTGGTCAACATACAGAGGTGGTCAACATAAAGACCTAGGTCTACTGTACTGAAATATACATGGGATACATGCCTGGTTTATGAAGATTAATTCAATTTAAGGAGGTGGTCAATATAGGGAGGTGGTCACTATGGAGGCTCTACTATATTTCTAAAATAAACAAATATTTCACTTCTTTAGGCTTTTTAAAATACAGAAATGATAAAGTGTTCTGAAAATCAGAAACTGAGTCCTTAAAACTGATAGTACAAATAGTACATTTCAATTTGGCTGCCAATATTTTCCAGAACCTGGATTCAAGTTTAAAATTTTTACCATATAATTTTATAATTATATAGGTTATAGAGTCATATTATGCCTGTATTTCCAGCCCAGGTCATGTTATCCTAAGGGTGTTCACAGGAATCTAGAAGGTTCATGGAGAGACTTTAAAAAAAAAAATCAGGATAATTCAAGGACCCTCAGATATGCAGTCCTAGCATACATTTTTTGACTCTTTCCATCATCTTGCTTCCCCAAATTACTGAGAAGATTGTCAGTAAATGCCACAAACAAAAATTTCAAAACAAACAAACAAAAATAAACTACTATCTTTGGCAATCAAAATAACCCAGTCCCTAGGAAAATGATGAATTCCTAAGAACACAAATGTAAATTCAGTAAGAACTTGATTAGTCAAAATTTAATAAACCAAACCAAATCTTTCAAGAAAAGATTCTTTTTGAAGAAACAGCATATTACATGATGGGTCCTGAATATGTATATATGCTTTCCTATGACTTTGGACTTCAGAATCTTGTTAAATAATAGTGTCTTTATATTGTTTTGCCTCTAGTGCTTCTTTGTTGAATTATGATAGATACTTTTTAGTCATGTTAAAGATATTATATTCCATTTTAAAAAAGAGTTTTTAATAAGGAGAAGGTGTTTGGCATCTATTGATATAATCCTGTGGCTTCTATTACTTTACCTAATTGGGGACAAAATTATTGATTTTGTATTGTTAAACTTTATCTATTTTTCTTATCCAAAATGATGACTGAAGCCAAGATAATAGAAACAATACTACATTTTATAAATATTTCCAACAGTAAGTATTGAACCAAAAAGTATTTTCTAATGAAAGCCCTTGTTAATAAGAAGTGTAAATTAGAATCCCTTTCCAAAAAGATTAACTGAGGTTTTACTGAATCACACTAAAAGAGAATGACCAGTTTGGTCTGTGAATGTCAGGCTGCAAAAGCACCTTTGGGTTGTAGACCCCACTGGGTTTGAACAGTAATATACTGTGTAACTGGCAGACAAGGATACAAATGGAATTTAAAAATATATAGCTTTAGAAACTGAAATTGGGGTATGTGAAATTTCACTTTGTGTGAAATTGGTTCTCACAGCTAACTTCCTGTAGTTTCTCCAAACCTATCATCAACTCCCCTGCAGAGTACAGCCAGGCTGAAAAAATGCTTTGAGATGATCCAACCCTGCATAATTTGTGCTAAAAATAGCAACCCATTCTAAAAGGTAATAGAAAAGGAAATAATTGTGTTAGGAATAATTTACTATGCTAGGGAAAATGAATAATGTAAAATATTATAGGGAAAGAAGAATGTTAATCAGACTCTTGCCATAGAATTCAATAATGTCCTAGAATAATGAAAGTTACCGATGAGAAGAAAGCTCTCTGTCTTGTTTTGTTTTTTTTTTTTACCTTCTCAGTAGGGTATGGCAAATATATTTGAAATACACTGATCAATCTTCTAATGCAGATTTTTAAAATTGTCAGGTGTGGCCCAATTTATAGAAATAGTTTACCATAATTCTTTTTTTCTTTTCTCACAACATGCTCTTTTTTTCTTTTCCTCTTAAGATGTTAATTTATCATGCAAAGATTTTTTTTTTCATTTAAGTGCATTAATGCTTTTGTTTGTACAGGAATTTTCAAATCAAAAGAACTCTCCATAGTTCCTAAATGTAAATCCTTAGCAAATGACATGCCAAGATGGTAGCTCCATTCCACGTGGGAAAAGACAAATTCAGACGTATCTTGGGATTTTAACCAGGGCTCCAGCCTTTGGGTTGTACTGTGTCTCTGACACATCTCCTTTATGATAACTTCAGATTGACTGTAATGGAACATTTTGTAGAAGAAACTGGCTTCTAGCAGTTGAATAGTGATGCTGGGAATAAATTTGGTTTCCCTGAATAATGGTTTCTCAAAGCAGTCACAGCTTCCTTAGAAGTTTAGAATTGGTACCATTTCTTATCCTTGTATTTCAGCATTAACTGCAAAGGAAAAAACAGTCACCATAAAATGATTAAAAAAAAATCTTTAGAAGTGCTATTTAAATCAAGCTGATATTGAACTAATGCATATCTAACTAAATCTCAAAACTTATAATAAAATTGCATGTCTTCTTTTATTTTGTGAAGTGAAGAGAAATTTTTTTTTAAAAAGTGAATACCCACTAGTACTCTGGGATGCCGAGGCAGGTGGATTGCCTGAGCTCAGGAGTTTGAGACCAGCCTGAGGGAGAGCAAGACCAAAACAAACAAACAAACAAACAAACAAGATGGGTGCTGGTAGTCCTAGCTACTTGGGAGGCTGAGGCAAGAGGATTGTTTGAAACCAATAGTTTGAAGTTGCTGTGAACTATGACACCAGGCACTCTATTGAGAGTAAAGAAGTGAGATTCTATGTCAATAAAAACAAAAAATGAATATCCAATCAAGCTATAAATACTCAGCTTATAGGAAAAGATTTTTAATGACTGAGACAAATCTATAGTGTGGATCCCAGTCTCTACTGCCCTGCACACTTTCTTGGGGGGACTCACATCATTTATCTAAACATCTTTTAAGCAGTGGATACACAATACAGACTGAATGTCGCACAATCAATGAATAATTTTTAAATTATCCCTTAGGTTAGGAAGTATCAATATATTGTAGTATTTCTTAAAAAACCTTTGATCTCCCCAATATTGGGGGACTAATAATACTTAGAAGAGATTCAAATTACCTTGAATCCCACACAACACTACTCACGTGGCATTTCTGTTCAAACTTTCTTGTGCAGGAGCTACATGTTTAAAGTTCTTACTGCATAAAGATGCTTGTATTTACTTAGGCAGTTTACCTCATGGGCATGTTTGGAAAATGCTTCTGCGCTGGTCATCATGCCTGCAGTTTTCTCTTCCAGCTCTCCTAGCCTCTGTCCTCTCTCATCAAGTGCAATTCGTGCTCGAGTCAGCTCTCCCATCACGCCTCCAGCAGCACCTTTCATCCCTTCTATGCTACCTGGTCCTGGAATGTGTTGAGCAAGGCTCCGGGACGCTCTTCCTGCTGAAGCTTCCCCAACTAGGAATTCAAGTTGCACCAATTTAAAACATTTTGTCAGTAATGCCATTTGTCACTAAGACAAAGTACTTGTATTATATTATATTGTCATAACACTTATAAAAAGATATATTTGGTCCTATCATCTATATGTGTTTGGAAATGTTAGCACTTACCCACAAAAAAAAGCCTAAGAGATGAGAGAGATTTTGTGTGTGTGCATGCATTTGTGCATTACATACAAAATAATATATTTGCATTTCTTGACATGGCTGATTTGAAATACTCAAAACATATGGGACCTTAATTTAACTCAAATTAGTGTTTGTTCCAATCTTAGGCTTGATCATTTGCTTAAATTTCTGCCCGGGTTTTTATCCCAATCATCTTCATTCATTTTGTTAGATCAGCTTTTGTAGGCCTCAGGATTTTTTTTTTTTCTCTCCACCTCCCACCCACATAAATACTAGAGGATGGGGTATAGAACTATATGATTGAGGGACACTAAAATATATGTTAAAATTTTGTGACTTATAAAAGACTAAAAGAATTCCCACTCACTTACAAAGCTCAGTTTTATCTAATTTCAATGAAGTAAAAAAAAAAATTCATTAAGAAGCAGTTATCTTGGTAGAAATTTAGTTAGCATTCCCAAGGATATAACATTGGAATGGAATCTAGATTTCTTTTTAAATTAGAGCAGATGGAATCTAGATTAAAAAAAAAAAAGAGCCATATACAGAGTGGACATAAAGTTCATGTGCAACTTAAAATAATTTAACATAGTAAATTGCACATGAACTTTATGTCTACCCTGTATAATTTACAGTCTATGAAATTTACCATTTTAAGTGTTCAATTCACTGGTTGTTGGTATAGTCACAAATTTCTGTAACCACAATCAGTATCTGATTTTAGAATATATTCTTTATCCCAAAAAGAAATCCCATGCCCATTAGCAGTTACTCCTATTCCCTCCTTGTCCCAGCCTCAGGCAATTATTGATCTCCTTTCAGTCTTTCTCAATCTGTCTATTCTGGGCATTTAATATAAATGGAGTTATATAGTATGTGGCCGTTTTTGTCTGGGATCTTTCATTTATCAGAATGTTTTCAAGGTTCACCCACGTTGTAGCATGTATCAAGATTTCATTGCTTTGTGGCTAAATAATATCCACTGTATAGAGGCATTTAGATCTTTCTGTAGAGTTAAAAGTTCAAGAGAAAAAGAGCTTTGGTCTGCAAGATCGAATGATCGTGAGACATTTTGGAAAATATATTCTTATCTTTTCTCTGAAAAGTTCTAGTATCTTCTTATTACTTTTCAATTATTGTTTATCAAAGTCTCACTGGTAGATTTTACTTTAACAATTCATTCCATAGCATTGATAAACCTTGTATTCTGAATAAAGAATCAGTTTTCCAGCAGTGATTAAAGGGAGGCAGATTCAAAAAAATTTTTTCCAGAGTTTAATACCTGTGTGTCTTCAGCTTGTTATGCAGATCTACTTTACTTACAAATGAGATATTTATTAACCTGCTCTTTATTTGTATGAGTTACATATATAATTTTTATTAAACTATTTCCCGATATGGATGAACAATTTTATTCATGTTTAGTAAACTAAATTAATTTTTATGGCACATAAAGAAATATTCAAATTTTAAGATAGAAAGCAAAAATCGTGACTCGGCGCCTGTGGCTCAAGTGGCTAAGGCGCCAGCCACATACACCTGAGCTGGCTGGTTTGAATCCAGCCTGGGCCTGCCAAACAATGATGGCTGCAATGAAAAAATAGCCGGGTGCTGTGGCAGGCACCTATAGTCCTAGCTACTTGGGAGGCAGAGACAGGAGAATCACTTGAGCCCAGGAGTTGGAGGTTGCTGTGAGCTGTGATGTCACAGCACTCTACCCAGGGTGACAGCTTGAGGCTCTGTGTCAAAAAAAAAAAAAATAAGAAAGAAAAAGAAAGCAAAAATCTACTCTAGAATTTGAGATCACCTATTATATTAAGTTACACACGCAGAGAAATAGACCTATTTTGAGACATATTTTTATAATCAGGAGTTTACTCACAGAGCTCTTCTCTGTCAAATGTTTGTCCACTTCCACCAAAAAGTCCCTTGAGAAAGCCTCTATTTTGAGCTTCTGGTGTCTCTATGGGAGTAAACAAATCTCCTAGCATGTCCTATATAAAATTCAAAGAAAAAACCATTACAGAAATGAAAACATAAATTAATAGACAAAAAGATAACACTGTGGCATTTTAGAACACGTCATTAAAAATACAGTCTGTTTAACACGTATTTTCCTGATGATTTTTACTTTGCTCACAGTTCTCTCTCTGGCATTTATTTCTTTGTCCCCTTTTTCTTCCCTTCTCTAGTACTTAACATCCTGAAAAAAAATTTTTTTTTCTACTGTTTTCCCTTCCATTATTAGAAAGCATGTGAAGCTAATATATTTACTTTAGGATTATAATAATTTCCACTGTG
The DNA here is from genome assembly GCA_963574575.1 of Galagoides demidoff. Classification (NCBI taxonomy): domain Eukaryota; kingdom Metazoa; phylum Chordata; class Mammalia; order Primates; family Galagidae; genus Galagoides; species Galagoides demidoff. The sequence goes on along the minus strand of CAUYQV010001661.1, from coordinate 12,450 downwards.
CTCAATAACTACCAATCTAGACTTCTAATCCTTTTTCAGTTACCACAGCCTCCCTCCTATCCCAGTTCCCGTTCCTGAACCAAACATGGTTCTTATGAGATAGGAAGCTTTTGGTGGTATGTGGGAAAAGGTTGGATCTATTTTTACATTGAGTACAAAATTATGAAATGGTTCAAGGTAATTTAAATGAGTCAAAATAGGTAGCTACTATATGGTGAGGTACAATTGTTCTCACTATTTGAGCCTCAAAATGACTGAGAAATTCCTGTAATCCCAGCATTATAGGAGGCTAAGAGGCTAGAGCATCACTTAAGACCAGGAGTTTGAGGTCATCCTGAACAACACAGCAAGACTCTGTCTCTATAAAAAATAATTTAAAAAAGGAAACATGTATTTTCAGGCTGTATTCTACACACACTAAATCTGAATCTATATAGAAGTGCTCTAGTTGTCTGTATTTTTACCAGACCTTGATTTCTAGGTCTTTCTAAAGCAGATTAGGGTGTAAAAATCCTCAGTTTGAGGTAAGGAACTTAGACCAAAAGCCAGGATATCTGTAATTTAATATTAGTTTATCTATGAACTTCTAGTATGACTTTAACTTCATCATTTCCCCTCACCCATATTCACTAGACCTGTGTTCTCCTGAAGCCCTTCTCTCCAGAAATGGTAGCACTATCTGTTCAGTGCTACCATGCCAGAAACTCAGAAATAATTTTAATTCCTTTCTTTCTCTCACTCCTATATCAAATAATCCTCAAATCCAAGTTATTATACTAAAGCTTTTGAATCTTCTAATTTTTCATTTTCACTATTGGCTTCCTTATTTCACAAGACATTGTAATTTGGGGGCTTAATTATTTAAAAAAAATTCTAATTGTTCTTTCTACTTTCAGTCTTGCTTCTGCAAAACCAATTGCCATACTACAACTAGTATATTTGTTTTAATAAACAACTTTACTAAAACATTTCAATGACTTCCTAGTGCCCTCAAAATAAACGCTAGATCTCTTATAAAAAGGAACTTACAAGGGGCTCTAAGATCTACACTTGGCTAATTCTCCAGCACCATACCTCCATTCTTTTTCCTTCCTGATTCTGCACTTGCTTGCTATTTTCCTTCATCCTGAAGCTTTCACATGCCTCTCTAGGCTATCTTTACTTTTTTCATTCCCAGCCTTCCATTCACTGGGATAACTACTACCTGGCCTTCAGAAGTCAGTTGTGCCCATAATTCTCCTCTAACAATCCCCTCCTGCTCATCAACCCAGATTCCTTTATTATATGTATATCTCCCCAACACTGGTACAGCCATATATAGTAGTTTCCGTAGAGTACTATAGTGGTCTGTTTATTGATCTCTCACTACACTAGCAGGCAGGGACTTGCATTTTATTTATTATTGTGTTTCTAGAGTCTAGCTAAGGGCCAGACATATAATAAAAACTCAATAAATTTTTGTGGAAAATAATAAGTGTTATTATTTATTTTAAAAACTTCCTATAATCTAGGCACTGTGCTCAGTGCTTTATATGAATTTCTTACTCAATTCTGAAAAGGTAGAGTATGTAGGTAAATAAAATACTCAAAGTCACAAAAATGGGGGAGCCAAAATGCAACTTGAATAGTTGAGAGCTTATATTCTTAAACTTTATAAGGAATGGGTTTTAGTTTTTAGTTTTTCTTATTTGTAGAAAAAGTTAAATCTCTAAGATAAATTTTTACAAGAATGTGACCATTCTTACTTATCAGAGGTTGATAGATTTTTATATTTATCCTGTTTCTAGTCTATGCCTACTGCTACTATGAAAAACAAATGCCCAGTTCTAACCTATAGGATATGTATTTGTTTTGTGTGGCTTTTAATCAAAGTTAAGCTTTGTTCAGAGAAGTCCATGAACTCCCTGAACTATATCCAAAATGTTGTGTGTACATGTATATTTCTCACCTAGGGGGAGAATTTATGATCTTTCAGAAGATTCTCCATGGGTGAAAACAAACAATAAAATAAACAAAAAGATTAACTATTAATGTGAACGATCTGTGCATTTTTCCCTCTTATTTTTTTGCACACCTAGAACTGTACTAAAAGTTGGTATGATCATAATGAATTATACATATTCAAAACATATTCTAGGAAGGTTGTATTTATTGTCTGACCTAATATTTCAGCTTTTAGACATCTCTCTTATTCTCTCTTTTAACAACCGTGTCCAATGGAAATGTACCTCCTGACCTACCTGTAGATTATCACACATTTCTTGGCTGTATGTTAACCGCTGGATTTCAGTAGGAGAGACGAGGTATAATGCCTGTCCTTCATTGGTAAAACAAAATGTTCGTGCTATCCTCATGTCTGTCAGTGGCAAATAATTAACATCCAACATTGGGCGAAGACTAGGTAGGCTGAATGGGAAAAAGGAAAGCCACATTTCACATTCAAGTTGTTAGAAGCAGATCCTTATATTAAAATAGTAATTCTAATCCCATCTCATTTTGGTTGTTTCTTTTAATCTCATGAAGGTTCAGTGGTAATATATTAGGATTCCACATAAAATCATATATACAAAAAAATTATGGGCAAAGTTCTTCTATCATAATCTATGAAGAAGTTTAACGAATGTCTTTAAAGATTAAATTGCCAGCAATTTCAGGGGAAGTTTTTGTAGCATTTCACATGTACTTACAATATGATTATAGCCTTTGGTTTTGTCAGAAACGTCATAGGGACAAAGCATCTGAGTGTACACTTGGTCTATCATCTGACTTTAAGGCAGAACTCATAAGTCTGAGGATATCATGAACTGACAGATATGGAATGGGTCCACTTTGTTGTGCTCAGCTATTGAGTAGGGCTTTGATACCCACTCCTTCACTTACTCTATACAAAGGAAATGAAAATTACCTATAACTTAGGGCAACTGCAATAAAGGCATGATTAATAAACGGACATAGCCAAGGCTGCAAAGGAATGAGAATAAGCTATAAATAACAGATCAGAATTTTCACATCCAGCCAGATGCGGTGGTTCAACACTTGTAATCCTAGCTCTCTGGGAGGCCGAGGCCTGAGCTCACAGGTTCAAGACCAGCCTGAGCAAGAGTGAGACCCCATCTCTAAAAGTAACCAGGTGTTGTGGTAGGTGCCTGTAGTCCCAGCTACTCTGGAGACTGAGGCAAGAGAATCATTTGAGCCTAAGAGTTTGAGTTTGCTGTGAACTAATGAGGCCACAGCACTCTATTGGGGGCAACAAAGTGAGACTCTGTCTCAAAAAAGAATTTGCACATCCAAATAAATACCACACATCTGAACTGTCTTACCCCTATATGCTTATTCTAATGTTATAAATAATAATTTTGCTAAAATATTTATCAGAATGTCTCTTCAGATACCATCATTAGAACCAGTTTTTCAGACCCCTGAATAAAACCAGTCTCATTGCTTTTTATTACATCTCTAATGCCAAAAGGAAAAAAATACAAACTTGTAATTAAATCTCCAGTTTTAAAATCATTCTACTGATTCTAAGTGTGCACAGTGATTTAAAATTATCCTAGATCATAAAACCAGTGCCTTAAGAAAAAAGTACTGATTTCTCTGATCAAAGTATTTCAAGCTGTAAAGTTTACCATATAACATTTTCTTGACATTTTAACACTGTGCCATACAATATTGGAGCCACTAACCACACGTGGAGGCTTATGTATGGCTAGTCTGAATCGAGATATACTATATGTGTAAATCACACACTGGATTCTAAAGACTTGGTATGAACAACAAATTATTTAATTCATATGTATCTTAAAAAGTTATAAAATTGAAGGGGGAAAAAGAAAAAGAAAACAATACAAAAAATTATCTGTTATTGTACTTCAGGTAAGTACACTCCTTAAGATGAGTCTAAAACCCAGTACAGACTTGTATGATAGATTTAGTCAAATTAATGGGTGGGGTTGAGGAAGGGGTTTCTACTGACTTTTCTGACAGGTTATATTGTCTCTGTTGCATAATAAAAGTAATTCAAGGAAAAGAAAAAGGTGTAATCACTGAAGGTAGGAAAAGAGAAAGAATAAGTAAATTGTTAAGTGCTAAGAAACAATTGCTTTTAACATTGAGAAAAGGAAAATTTCCTTTTAGGCAGGACACTTCAATAAAGTCCAGTTAGGTAACTAAAGGTGATTCTTACAAAAAAATGGCTATAGTAGGCCAGTTTGAGAATTTACATATAGATAAGGCTCTTGAATCTCTTTCTATTTTTATACTTGCCTTTCTAGGTCAGGATACTTAGGACCTAAGCAATCGTTAGGTACCTGCTATCTCTTGTGAACCTAGAACTTGAGAAGACTGGGCTCCTGATAGTTGGTTGTATTCTGATAGGGTATGGAAAGACCCTGAAAACATACCCAGCTTGGGAAAATCAACATGCCCTGGGACATGCTAATTTGTAGGATTCCTTTCTTTAAGACACACAGCAGAGTACATATAATTATCTCCTACCCACATTTTTATATATGTATTACTAAAACCATGTCCAAATTATTTCCTTTTAAAATATTTTTGAGGATTCTCAGGAATACAGGAGGACCTTCTACTATGACCTAATACCAAAGTAGCTATTTTTAAGAAGAGCAACTTTTACAAAGAATAGAGGAAGATAGATTACCATCTTATCAACAATTTCTGTTGCTTTTAAAATTCTCTCTTGTTTTTCATCGCCCCAACAACTGTCTCTCCATAAATGTAAATGGTAGCAAGTTATTTGGGGGGAGGGCATATACATAATAGCATTTGAGAAATCAAAAAACATTAAAATTTGGCAAACAAGATAAATAATCACTAACAATATAAAATTCCAATTGTGACATAATAGTTTAATAATATAAAATAAATTTTGAGTGACTAAATGCTAGCTTAGGAGAGGGGAAGGTGTATGAGATTTATGTACACATATACACCCATTTTTTTTTTTTTCAAAACTAAGGAATATCTAGGAGTTAAATCATTTTCAAACAAGACTGAAATGACCTTCACTGGAAATTTCTAAAAATAGTTTGAGAAAGGGAAAACTAGATAAAGAAAGAATGAATCAGAAATATATGAGAGAATGAAGAAACCATAAAATGATTGTTTTTATTTTTTTCAAAACTTTCTCCTTCACTACTTACAAACCTGATCGTCTTTCCTATCAAAAACAAAAAACAAACAAAAAACCTAATACAAACAAATTCCTCTCAAAACCTAGTTTCAATCTTCAACTACTTGCTTGTCTTTCTTTCCCACAAAACTTCCTGAGAGAATAATTGATACCAGCGGTAAAGGGCCAAATAGTAAATATTTCAGGCTTTACAAGCTGTATAGCCTTTCTTGCAGCTTACTCAGCTCTGCCCTGTTATGCAAAAGCAGCCGCAGTGAATAGATAAATGGCTGTGGCTATGGCTCAGAAAATTTTATTTATGGACACTGAAATTTGAATTTAGTACAGTTTTCATATATCATGAAATCTTCTCTTTGATTTTTTAAAACTATTTAAAAATTAACCATTCCATCTTACAGGCCAAGAATCAGAGGGGTGCATATGAGTAGATTTGGTTTGCCAACCCCTGATTTATGCCACTGCTTCTTATCCCCTTCAAAATTACCTTTTGCTTCCACTATGCTACTAAGATTTGCTTTCTCAAAGATAATTAATATCCTACTAGTTATAAGATTTAGTGTTTTTTTCTCATACCTGAATTTTTTGACTTCTCTGCTATATTTTATTTGTTTTATTGTTTATTATCAAAACAAAGTAGATGGCCAATAGATAATAAAATGTGGCAGAGAAGTCAAAGAATTTCCTTTTTCTTTCATGAAGTTATACCATTCTGGTCCTTTCCCCACCTTTCTAATGATTCCTCAATCTCCTTTGTTGGATCCCCTTCTTTTTTCTACTATATAAATGTAGAGATACCCCCAAATTTCTGTCTTCAGATCAATCTATGTCTTATTTCTTTTTTACTAACTTTTTTGATAATCTCATTCACTGTAATTGCTTTTAATAATGCATCTATATAAGCAACTTCCAAAGCTAGATCTTCTGCTGATATTTTTCTAAGAGTTCAGACCTTAAATTGCTTTCAAATATTCATTCTTAATTTCTTTTTAAACTTCAAATTATCAGTTTTTCCAAATAGTTTTAGCTTTCCTATCTGTTGGTGGCATAACTATTATTTAAGTTCCAAAGAGTTTTTTTTTGCAGCTTTTGGCTGGGGTTGGGTTTGAACCTGGCATCTCCAGCATATGGGGCCGGTGCCCTACTCCTTTGAGCCACAGGAGCCACCTCCAAAGAGTTTTTTAAAAATTTTAAGTTGTCTTTTAACCCATAAATTTAGCAACCTCCATTACCATTCAAACCAATCAACTTTGCATTAAGTTTCCCTCTATTATCCCTCACACATGTTCGCTCCTTTCTTTCCATATAGCAATGGCTTCAGTTTAAAAGCCCATCCTAACTCTCCTTCCATGTGTATTATAGCTAGATAATATTGATTGCCTGTTGTAAAATCCATTTTCCTACTAATGAGTAATGTCAGACTCTTAGCCTGACATTCAAGGTCCTCAACAATTTGCTCAATCTATCTCTCCAGGTTACTTTCCTTCTAATAACTCTTATAATACATGGTCAACTATCCTATGACTTTGAACTCCAGGGATTTAGTTTGTGACTAGAAAATTCAATTCCATATTGCCTCTGTTGGAATTTACATTTTCTTTGCGGAATAAATTGTGTACCTGTTTTATCTCCCCAATTAGGCAGTAAAATTTTTAAAGGGTAGGCCCACGATTTACTATTTTTATACCCTTCACAGGCCAGGTATATGCTTAACTGCCTCAATGATTTTTGGAAATAGGTGAGATATTAAAAAGAATGACAGTGCCTACTATTACATCTGGGAGATAATATATGCTCAATAGTATGTTTATTAACTGTTTGCTGAATTAATGAAATCACTAGGTAATTATGTTTGTGTCTAACAAATTTTATTTCTTCACAAAAAGAAGAATGAAATCTCTCAGCTGATAACCTTATTTTTAAAGTGTGTGATGACTTTCAGTATATTGGTCAGTGCTAGCCTCATTTTTCTTAAACTTGTAACCTCAGGCAAATTATGTAACTTTAATTTATTAACATATGTAACATAGAGGATAAAAATAATACTTCATTTTCCTGTAACCTAGAGAAACTGTAAGGATCAAATTAATTTCTATATGTCAAATTCCTGGGTGAAGTATGAAACATAGTAAAAGTAACAGGTAACTTCTTTTCATTTTAGCTTATTCATCTTTTATTTCCAGTGCCTACTATTGCATCTGGGAGATGATACATACTCAATTAATGTTTGTTGAATGAATATATGAATGAAAAATAATTATTTTCTTACATTTCTTGGTGTTAATTAAAATAAATATGTCATTCACAATGCTGCACATTTCTAGCAAAAAAAATAAATAAAACTCTTACTAAACTGTTAAACAATAAAACATCTACAAACAAAACGATGACCTCAGGTTGCTTATTTATAGCATCTTGCACATTACACATACTATTCATAATTGTATCCTGCTAAAATTGTTGTGATCACCAAATAATTTATAAAGAAGGCAAGTACCTCATTATCATGATATGTCCATTAGCACAAAAACATGCCAGACAGGCACTGTTACACATGACCACCACATCTGCTTGCAGTATAAAAGATGTCTCAGTGATGTTGTGAACATAAAGGCAAGTCTGAGAAGGCAGTGAGAAGACTTTGGCTTGTTTTTCTGAGCATATTATTGTATACTGATGATCTCCTGCTTCTTGGGATGCAGAGGATGAGTTCGTGATTACTTTCCTTCGCCATGATTTTTCATTTTCATCTATATTGTTTGGATCCCTCCAAACTTCATATGGTGGTTGCATTAATCCACCAGTTCGGTCCATACAGGAGAATGTTAGTACAGCTCCTTTCAGTGAGAGAAATGTACCTATAAAAACAATTTCATATCACTGGCATGTGAAAATTTTTAAAGCATATACAGGCAATGAAAACTCTATATTATGATAATTTATACAAATAGTGTCATAATATTTCCTTAATGTTCATAAATTAGTAGATGTATGAATTCATCTGTTACAATAACTTAGAATTGTATCATGTTAAGTCTGAAAAGAACCTAAGGCATCAACTTATCAAATCCTCTCATGATATTAATAATAAAACAGGTCAGGAAAAATTCTAAGACTTGGGCCAGGTCACATAGCAAGTTAGTTTTAGTTCAGAGCTTAGAAGACATGCTGATTTTTAATCTAGGATTCTTTCATTATACTATATAGTCTCCCTAAAAAATTCCTTTGAACAGAGAATTTTTTAAATGTATAATTTTTATTAATTAAAATAATTTCAACTTATTTGAAAAAATAATCACATCATCTAATTTTCTTTTCTTTTCTTCTTCTTCTTCTTCTTCTTCTTCTTCTTCTTTTTTTTTTGACATAGTTCACTTGATCACCCTTGGTAGAGTGCTATGGAGTCTTTGCTCATAGCAATCTCGAACTCTTGGGTTCAAGTGATCCTCTTGCCTCAGCCTCCAAGTAGCTGGGACTATAGGCACCTGCCACAACGCCTGGCTATTTTTTTTAGAGACAGGGTCTCGCTCTGGCTCGGGCTGCTCTTGAATCTGTGAGCTCAGGCAATCTACCTGCCTAGGTCTCTCACATGCTCGGATTACAGGCCTAAGCCTTGCTATTTTCTTATTGAACACTCAGAATAAATTTCATGAAATTTCAATGTCTAGAGTTCTTGCTAACAATTTTAATTGTACGAAAAATATAAAACAACTACCGCTAGCTCTTAGACAGACTTATTCATCTTTGTATAGAAAAAGAGTTTAACTCACCTGTATTGTCCAAAGTTGAATATCTATGCTAGATTATTACCTGTAAGTGACTTTCACTAGTCTTGGAGGACAATGAACTATGAAGTTTAGGCAGAAACCTGGGCTATTTTGACCTTTACACATTTCCAGATTCTCCCTCCATAGTGCCCTAACAGCCCTTTCTTTCCTTTGTCCTTTGATATCATGCAGAGAGAGTAAGTGCCCTAATTTAGGCTGATATACTTTAAGGGTATACTTGTGACAGAGACTGGAGAAGGGAGGGGTAACTTAAAAATAGAAATACTTAGAAAGTACTTTACTTATAATTTAAAATACTTAAAATTTATCAAATTCAAAAGAATACCTTTGGATTATCTAACATCTCAGTTGTGTTTTTAAGTTCTTAAAACTAAGAAACCTGTCAACATCCTGTAAGGATAACTGAAGAGGATAGGAGAGTAGAGGTTTAGGTGCTTCAGTCTGAGGGTCAATGTATAAAAGAACATCTTCCTCAATCCTGCACGAAGAAAATATAAGTCCAAAAGCTATGAAGAATTCTTTAATTAGAACTGATCCAGGTTCTGCTATTCTGTGAAACTACACTTTCATTAACTACCTGCCATGAAAAGACTTTTCTAAGTATAAATACCTTTGCATCCCTGATTTAGAGATGGCCAGCAGCAGGTTAAAAAGATAAGAAACTCACATTTCAGAAGCCACTTTCCTTAGATACATATAAGCTGTAAGTGTCAAAATGAGTTTCTCAATAAATTGCCTTTGTCAAAACAGCTGCTGTGTTTCCCTAATTTGTTGTAAAAAAAAAAAAAATCCTTTGATTATATTCTGTTCGTTAGGTTTAGGGCTTCAATATATTTTGTTCATTAGGGCTTACGTTTTTCCAACCATGTATTATTATATTTTATGAATCTACTTTTCACCTTTCCTAACTGGAAAAAAAAGACTTTAATAAATATAAATTGCAAGCTATACTATTTCAGAAATACATTTTGGTGTAAAGAAAGATTAAACTTATGGGTTTGGTAATAAGATATTAGCTTATAGTAAATAATTCACCACACAATCAATGAGGAACTTTCAACTTAAAGGAGGTTTCACTGGCTAGAAGTTTACTTTACTCTAGTTTTCCAAATAACCAACCTTCCCCACTATAACCTGGATACATGCAATTAACAAATATTTCTAGTATTAAGAACTTACTACATGTTCTAGGCTCTGTTTTAAGCATAGGAAATACAATAGTGAATAAAACATTCAAATATCTCTGCCTTAATAGAACTTCCTTCCTTTCTTCTTCTTCTTTTTTTTTTTTTGAAAAGGAAAGAGTTTATTAATTTGTCAGCAAGTGAGGAGGCTGGCATATTCTTTTCTCAAAATATACCAGCATCCACCTTCTGAACAGAAGCACAGAGCTTTTAAAAGTTATTTTTAATCCCATAATCCATTCTTGGGCTAAAACAATCTTATGTCCTCTACCCAGATTCATCCTGTTTTCAGCTAAAATGTCTTCACAACTTCTGCACAAGGCAACCTCTTTGCTGCACAAAGAACAAAAGATATTCCCTGCCACTCCCGACCCCTAACTGAGGCAGGGATGCAAGTTTTAGATTTAAAAAAAGGGGGGGGGGAGTGAGGAGATTTGAAGAGACAAAAAACATTTCCTCCTGCTCTTTTTTCCCCAAGCCATTCTGTGTTACATATTCACCGCTATTAATTTTACCCTTCCATACACAGAATGTACTTTGTATGGTAGAGGCAGACTATATTTGATGAATAATTATATAGGATATATTAAGTAATTATAAATAAGATAGATAGAATAAGTACCAAGGGAAAAAAACTAATATATTTATTTATTTATTTTTATTTTTTACTTTTTGGGCCAGGGCTGGGTTTGAACCTACCACCTCTGGCATATGGGACCACTGCCCTAGTCCTTTGAGCCACAGGCACTGCCCCCCAAAAACTAATATAGAAAAGGAGATCAGAACTCTTAGGAAAAGGTGACTACATTTAAAATAGATAAGAAGGTATTATGGATGGACTGAATGTGTGTATAATCCTCCAAATTTGTATGTTGAACCCCTAACATAAGCAGTCTACCCACCTGCATGTCCCATTGTCCCATTGATCTTCATTTACAAAGCACAAATTTAAAAATTAAGTTATTGAGAATTTCAAGAGTGTAAGAGCAGACCATTAAACTAAGCAGAGGGCCTTCTTGGAGGGGAGCCCTGTGCAACTGCACAGATCACATGTCCATGAAGCCAGCTGTGAATATATCGGAATACTTCAGTATATATTATTTTGTGCTATTATTACATGAATTTATCTTGTCTTTTCCAATATACTATGAGACATCTAAGAAAAGGAGTCATGTTCTCATTAAGTAGAGTATAATAGCCAATCTAACTACATCATAATAGGCATAATTGGTAATCTATTGAATGAACACTATACCCAAAGTTAAGAAAATGGATATGGGTGGAAAAATACACACAGGAAAACAAACAAGCAAAACCAAACCTGAACTGACCAAATTCAAAGATTCAGGTACAGACTTAGAATTTGGGGGAAGCTAGCTCTAAGCTACTCAGATAAAGAAAATATCACATCCAAGCCTAACTATATGAACTGAACTATAGAGAGTTCCATGGGTTCCTTGAGTTTAAAAGATTTTCCTTCCACTTCTCTCTTAATGGATTTTTTTTCATTTTTTAAATTGTGGTAAAATACAGATAATGGAAATTTTGCCATATTAACTATTTTTAACTGCACAGTCAATGTTATTAAGTACATTCATATTGCTATGCAATCATCATCACCAATCTCTATAACTCCTAATACATCTTTTAAAATAAAAGTTGTAAATGGTTATCAAATAAGATAAAGACAAGAATATTATAAAACTAATTTATAATCTTATCACCATTGTTAACCTCTCCAAGTACTTTTCCAAGCTATGCTATATATTATGTATTACATATCTTAAATAAAATGATCCTTTTAAACTATGATCATTTATTGTGCTATTTAAAATCATTTTTTTCTTTTAACCATGATGCTATGATTATGCTAAATTATTTTAAAACTTCACCTTTTATGGATGTATTACATCCTATAATGTTATATTCTGTGTTATTTCTTTCACCAATCTTTTATGATTGAACATTTTGGTTATAGCCAATTTTATTTTTTTAAATTTTTTTAAAAGGGATTTTCTATTTTTATTAGATTTAAAAAATACAACAAAACCAGTAGGAACTAGAGGAAAAAGTGAAGAAGGAAATGAAGAAAAGGCTTGGGTAAAGAACAGAGATGACAAGGTAAGAAACAGGAAGAGAAGGGGGGCAGTCAAGAACCCTGAATCATTCCTTCACCCTAAGTCTATGCTTGTCTTTTGAAATAAGGTGCATTTCTTGCACGCAACAGATGTCTGGCTTGAGTTTTTGTATCCAGTCAGCCAGCCTGTGCCTCTTTAGAGGGCAGTTTAAGCCATTTACATTGATTGAGACTATTGATAATCCTGGC
>CAUYQV010001659.1:0-14411 GCA_963574575.1 Galagoides demidoff | reverse complement strand
CCAGCATCTGCAGTTTTGAGATTTTGTGATGTGGGCCATTCTTGCTGGGGTTAGATGATATCTCAGGGTGGTTTTGATTTGCATTTCTCTAATAATTAGGGATTATGAGCATTTTTTCATATGTTTGTTTGCCATTCATCTTTCTTCTTTAGAGAAGGTTCTATTCATGTCTCTTGCCCATTGATATATGGCATTGTTGGCTTTTTTCATGTGTATTAACTTGGGTTCTCTATAGATCCTAGTTATCAAGTTTTTGTCTGATTCAAAATATGCAAATATCCTTTCCCATTGCGTAGGTTGTCTATTTGCTTTGGTTGTTGTCTCCTTAGCTGTACAGAAAGAAGCTTTTCAGTTTAATTAAGTCCCATTTGTTTATTCTTGTTGTTGTTACAATTGCCACGGCAGTCTTCTTCATGAAGCCTTTCCCCAGGCCGATATCTTCCAGTGTTTTTCCTATACTTTCTTTGAGGACTTTTATTGTTTCATGCCTTAAATTTAAGTCTTTAATCCATTTTGAATCAAGTTTTGTGAGTGGGGAAAGGTGTGGGTACAATTTCAGTCTTTTACATGTGAATATCCAGTTCTCCCAGCACCATTTATTGAATAGGGAGTCTTTCCCCCAAGGTATGTTTTTGTTTGGTTTATCAAAGATTAGGTGGTTGTAAGATGTTAGTTTCATTTCCTGTTTTCTATTCGATTCCAAATGTCTATGTCTCTATTTTTATGCCAACACCATGCTGTCTTGACCACTATGGCTTTGTAGTACAGCCTAAAATCTGGTATGGCTGTACCAGATGAATGCCCTCGGCTTTGTTTGTATTACCTCAGAATTGCCTTAGCTATAGGGGTTTTTTTTGTTCCATCAAGCTGTGGTATATGTATACCATGGAATACTATTTAGCCATTAAAAAAATGGAGACTTTACAGCCTTCGTATTAACATGGTGGAAGTGGAACACATTATTCTTAGTAAAGCATCACAAGAATGGAGAAGCATGAATCCTATGTACTCAACTTTGATATGAGGGCAATTAATGACAAGGGGAGGGGATGAGCAGAGAGAGGAAGAAGGAAGGAGGAGTGAGGAAGGGATTAGCAGAGAGAGGGAAGGAGGGAGGGGGGTGAGGTCTTGGTGTGTGCCACACCTCTTAGGGGCAAGACACAATTGTAAGAGGGACTTTACCTAACAAATGCTATCAGTGAAACCTGGTTTCTTGTACCCTCAATGAATCCCCAACAATAAATTAAAAAAAGAAAAGAAATTGGCAAAATTATAGGTGAATATATGAACACATACACTGAACCTAGTCTGTTGGCTCTGTGTAAGTAGCATAAAATTTCAATATATTCTTTTTTCTAAGGACAAATTTTGATGCCAGACAAACTATTTGTTTTAAATACGGGGAGCATAGAAATTTCATTTCTTGACATTGAAGCTCACCTCTACATTAAAAACATTTTCTGAATTGAATAACTGAGGTCATTCATGTTTATATGTTCTTCTGCTTAATAAAAGAAAAAGCAAATTGGGAAAAAAAATAATAATACAGAGAAAACAACTACTAGTAAATGTTTGTGCTGGAGTCCCATTGGCTGGAAATTCATGTTGGATGAGAGTTTTTATTGATCACAAATGTTTTTCTCATTTGTATGCAAAAAACATTTATTGAATGTCTCCTGTTTCTCTGGCATTGCCTTAGGCACTTTCACAGATATTTCATCCTAATCCTCACAACAGCCCTGTGAGGTAGGAATTGGTCCCATTTTACAGAGGTCTTTCTGAGTGGGAGATTACTGCTTGATACTTCTATTTGCCACATGTTTATATTGGCTAGAGGTTCTTACTGGCTGGCGAGTCTCTGGTCAAGAGTTCTCATTAGCCAGGAACTCCTATTTGTTACTCTAAGATTTAAATAATCAAAATGATAGCGGCTGGGCGTGGTGGCTCATATCTTTAAATCTTAGCAGTTTGGGAGGCCAAGGCTGGTAGACTTGTTTGAGCTCAGGAGTTCAAGACAAGCGTAAGCAAGAGTGAGACCCTGTCTCTACTAAATATAGAAAAACTAGCCGGGTGTTGTGTTAGGCACTGTCATCCCAGCTACTCAGGAGGCTGAGGCAAGAGGATCACTTGAACCCAAAGTTGAGGTTGCTGTGAACTATGATGCCATGATACTCTACCTAGGGTGACAAAGTGAGATTCTGTCTCAAAAAAAAAAAAAAAAAAAGAAATGAGAGGACTTTCCCCCACAGGAGTGAGAGTGAAGGAAGGAGAGTCATTGTGTCTCTCCCTTTGAAGCACCATCTGAGTTTGCATTGGTAGTGACAGGTGGATAAGATGGGGGGTGGGGGGAAGTGTAGGAAATAGTGGTTATAAATCTTCTCGCTTCTGCAGGATGAGCTTCCTCACCAGTGCTGTGATCTGGGGCTTGATCTCATCCACTGACACAGTAGGGTCCCAAGCCCCTACCACCTTTCCATCTGGGGCCACTAGATACTTCCAGAAGTTCCAGGTGGGCTCCTTCCCAGAAGTCTCTAGAAAGAAAGAAGAATGAGAACAAAGTGTGCTTCCCTGTGTCCCTTCTCCTGGAATTCCATTACCAGTGTCCATCCTTCCCTTGAGGCAGTGTAATCCTGATGTCTAATCCACACCCCAGATCACTTCAGTCAGAATCTCTCAGGCTAAGACTGAGGCATCAGTATCTTTCAAAAGCTCTCCAGGTCTGTATCCCTAGCATTCTGGGAGACTGAGGCAGGTGGATTGCTTGAGCTCAGGAGTTCGAAACCAGCCTAAGCAAGACCCTGTCTCTAAAAAAATAGCCAGACATTGTGGTAGATGCCTATAGTCCCAGCTACTCAGGAGACTGAGGCAAGAGAATCACTTGAACCCAAAGTTGAGGTTGCTGTGAGCTATGATGCCATGATACTCTACCTAGGGTGACAAAGTTAGACTCTGTCACACACACAAAAAAGCTCTCCAGGAGATTTTAATGTGGGGCCAAGATTGAGAACGACTGCTTTAGGATTCTGTGAAGTGTTTGATGAAGCAGTATCAAATTATCCTTTATTTATAACCTCAGACTACTGAATAGGCTATACCCTATTCTCTGACTAAATCTTAATGGTTTCCAAATGTTAGTCCAGGAACTGGTTACATCAGAATCACTAGCAGGGGAGGGGGACTGCTTAAAATAAACAGATTCTTGGGCCCTGCTTCAGTAGGTCTCAGGCTTATGCATTTTTTAGAGCTCTCCAGGTGCTTCTAAAGCAAGGCCAGGTTTGATCTATAACTACAGGAACTGAGAAGGAACTAATAAAAGCACACAGGAAAGAAGCAAACATTAGGATTGACCCACAGAGCAAAACACAGACCTGCCTCGGGGAGGGACCTTTGGTTTGGTTTCTCTTGTTTCTCATTTACCCCTCCAGCTAAGTGGGTTGCAGGCTGGGTGTCAGGGTGATGATGAGGACCCCAAAGGTAACTAAAAGTAGGGAGTGACAAATGGAGCCTCCAAAGGAGGAAGACGGCCTGAGGTAGAAACGACCCTAATGACAGGCATAGTCCATGACCCATTTTGTGGCTCTGAGGCTTCTGGGGCTAGAGAAGGGATCTAGTTCTCAAATGCAGTAGAACGCCAGTGGTTCTCAACCTGTGGGTCGTGACCCCTTTTAACTGTATTAAAGGTTTGCGGTGTTAAGAAGGTTGAGAACCACTGGTAGAACCTCCATAGCCGACCACCTGTCTACATTAAGCATCCCTTTAAGTTGACCTAGTTTTCATAGACCAGACATGCACCACATGTACTGTCAGTACAATAGGCCTAGTTCCTTATGTTGACCAGTTTGTTATAGTCCTTTGGGTGGTCAACTTACAGAGGTTCTATTATATTAAGATCTGGTATGTCCTTTAGTCCCAGCTACTCGGGAGGCTGAGGCAAGAGAATCGCCTAAGCCCGGGAGTTGGAGGTTGCTGTGAGCTGTGACGTTACAGCACTGTACTGAAGGTGATAAAGTGAGACTCTGTCTCTTAAAAAAAAAAAATGATCTGGTATGTTAGCTCAGACAGTTTTCCTCTGATGGCCTCTGACTCAGGGCAGGAGATGCCTGAGTCAGCCTTCTCCAGGCACTGTGGATTCCCCTGTCTGCGCAGTGATTGCTCCATCATAAGTCTATAAACCCAACTGATTTACACTGACTAAAATGTGGGGGCCCAGTCTCCTTTTAGGTGCCTCTGAATGTGGAAACAGCTTCCCAGAGAAGTCTGCAGGAATGATTCTGAAGGAGAACTTCAGGGGAGCAGTTGTGGACATACTGTTAGGCAGGAATACCCCTAAGGAGCCCCTGTTCCCATTATCCTTACAGACTAGTGCTGGAACAAAACATCAGTCCACCTGAGAGGGTCAGGAAGGGGAAGGGCTCCCCTCACCCAGCCAGCCAGTGGCTCCTGCTGCCCAGGGAACCATGGCCTCAGCTAACTGAGAGAAGGTGAGGAGATGTAGGGACCAGAACTCACGTGTCAGGTACTTGAAGGCAGGGTGGGCACCAGTGCCGGTGACTGCGATCTTACTAAACATAGGGAACGAGACACTGTAGGTGCGGCGGGCAAAGCTCTCAATCTCCTTGTTGCTGTCAGGCTCCTGTTGGCCAAACTGGTTGCAGGGGAAGGCAAGCACGTTGAAGTGGTGGGGACCCAGGTCCCGCTGCAGCTGCTGCAGGGCTTGGTAGTGCTGGTCTGTGAAGCCACACTGACTAGCTACATTCACCACCAGGGACACCTGCATGACCAAAACAAAACCACGTCGACACATATGGGACTCAGTGAGAACGCAAGCATGCACTTGTACATGCCCTGACATGCCCCCATATGTGACTCCCTCAACAATGAATGTACTCTCACATACACAGGAACATTCTGTCCATGTATATGTGTGTGTTATGCTCTCATATATACACACACACATGCATGTGTGAAACAAACACTGAGGGACTTACAAATGCGTGCACACACACATGAACATGTGTGAACAAAAGTACACAATACACATAAATGGGTGTGCACCTGCCCTTGACACAAACCTACATTAGCAGATATTATACGTGCCCACAAAGGTAGCACATTAATAGAGAGAGGTGTACACAATGGTGACCACAAATTGGAAAGTGATTAGGGGAAGTGGAAAGGCAGACCTGGGTTTAATTTTTGGCTCATAAAGCACTCATCACTTCCCACTCCACACGCCTGTGTATGCATCAGTCTCCCTTCTAGAACACGAACCTATTGAGGAGAGGAGCTATGTCCATTCGTCCCTGGGTCTGGCATAAGGAAAAGTTTTTGTAAGTGTCAGCTTAATGAGTAGGTGTGCACACATCCACAATATTACAGACACCTGCATGGGTATGTGGATACACACAAATTTTCTGAATAAAAAGATGCCTAGGACCCCAGGGCAATCCCATTTTGTCCCCCTCCTCTCCAGCAAACAAATACCACTTTCATTGATCCCTAGATGAATCTTTTGATTTATTAAAGACTTTAGGCAATAAATATCAAGCTGACTGATGAAACTTGATTATAATACTGCAATTAGAATTCTGATACCAATACTATGTTTTTAGCTTCTAGCTATATATTATTAAAGGATTTGTTTGTTTGCTTGTTTCTTTTTGAGACACAGTCTCACTGTGTTGTCCTCAACAGAGGGCTGTGGTGTCATAGCTCATAGCAACCTTAAACTCTTGGGCTCAAGTGATCCTCTTGCCTCAGCCTCCTGTGTAACTGGGACTACACCCAGCATGCACCACAGTGCTCAGGCTGGTCTGAACTCCTGAACTCAGGCAGTCGCCTCAGCATTATTTACATTTAGAACTTGATAGTTCTTAGTTGTTGGGGGAGCTATCCTATTCATGCATTGCAGATGTCAGGCACCATCCTTGGCCTCTACTCACTAGATGTCTAGTCTTAATAATCAAAAATGTCTTCATGGCTTGGCACCTGTGGCTCAAGTGGCTAAGGTGCCAGCCACATACACCTAAGGTGGTGGGTTTGAATCCAGCCCAGGTGCGCCAAACAATGATGGCTGCAACCAAAAAAATAGCCGCGCCTGTGGTCCTAGCTACTTGGGAGGCTGAGGCAGGAGACTCGATTAAGCCCAGGAGTTGGAGGTTGCTGTAAGCTGTGATGCCACAGAACTCTACCCAGGGGGGCAGCTTGAGGCTCTATCTCAAAAAAATAAAAAAAAGTCTCTGGACATTGCCAACTGTTCACTGGAGGGAAAAACCACCAGGTTATATGATTGGACCACTAGGCTATAATTCTTATATCCTACCACCACCAGATAAGGGAGGACCCAGGTTCTGGGCTAATTAGAACAATCCCCTCAATTTAAGGTTAGTATAAACTATAATCTGCCTGAGGTGGTAAGAAACTGGGACTACCCCCCCAGTTAGGAATCTTCCTCTGTCTTCCCTGCTGGCTCCTTGTGCAATGACAACATTAAAACTTGCTTATGTTTAACCCACATCTTGTGTCTGCCCACTCTTTTGGAAAGGGGAAAAATCATGCATCTAGTTCCATCCCTGAAACCAAACACTTGGTCCTTAGAGACCAAAACATAGACAGACACACCCAAATACACACAGATAATTTACATATATAAGTATACAGGCACAGGGTGGTGCCTGTTGCTCAGTGGGCAGGGCGCCAGTGCCATATACCAAAGGTGGTGGGTTCAAACCCGACCCCAGCCAAACTGCAACAAAAAAATAGCCAGGCGTTGAGGTAGGCGCCTATAGTCCCAGCTAATTGGGAGGCTGAGGCAAGGGAATTGCCTAAGCCCAGGAGTTGGAGGTTGCTGTGAGCTGTGTGACACCACGGCACTCTACCTTGGGCGATGAAGTGAAACTCTGTCTCTATAAAAATAATAATAAATAAATATACAGGCATAGACACAAATGCAGATTTGTACTCATACACAGAAGTAAGCAAACAGACCGTTCACACACACACAGACACACATGTATACACTACATTCAGGCCTACAGGTATATGACCCCACATGGTAGGCAAGCACATTCCAAGTGATCACCTATTCATCCATCCTCTACACTAGTATAAATGACTGTTGTCTCAGTTAGCCAGGGGGCATAAACTATGTCAGTCTTGCTCATGGCTATGTCACTAGGGCTGGCATATAGTAGGAGCCAGGAAATGTTTGCAAGTGAATGAATGAGCATACCACCCGAGCAGAAGGCCTAGCTTGGGTTAGTGGACAGCACTGTTTACAGCTTCCTTGGACTGTTTCCATCTAATCTTGGCAAGTAAGGGCATGGATTCTGGAGCTGGACTGCTTGGGTTCAAATTCTAACTATATTTCTTAGTAGCTAGTATGTGACCTGGTTCTATTTTTGACTTAACACATATTACTACTAAGAATTATCTTGTTTATTTCGCAGTTCCTTATTATCTCTTACCTCCCCACCCCATATAAGCTCTATTAAAGTGGAAATATTGAGTGGCATTTGTGGCTCAGTGGGTAGGGTGCTGGCCTCATATACTGAGGGTGGTGGGGTCAAACCTGGCCCCGGCCAAACTGCAACAACAAAAAAAATAGCCGGGCATTGTGGCGGGTTGTAGTCCCAGCTACTCGGGAGGCTGAGGCAAGAGAATCCCCTAAGCCCAAAAGCTGGAGGTTGCTATGAGCTGTGATGCCACAGCATTCTACCAAAGGTGATAAAGTAAGACTCTGTCTCTTAAAGTAAATAAATAAATAAATAAAGTGGAAATATCTATTTTTTTTTTTTTTTTTTAGAGACAGAGTCTTGCTTTGTTGCCCTTGGTAGAGTGCTGTAACATCACAGCTCACAGCAACCTCCAGCTCCTGGGCTTAGGCTATCTCTTGCCTCAGTCTCCCAAGAAGCTAGGACAACAGGCACTCACCACAATGCCTGGCTATTTTTTTTGTTGCAGTTTGGCCAGGACCGGGTTTGAACCCGCCACCCTTGGTCTATGGGGCTAGTGCCCTACTCACTGAGCCACAGGCGCCGCCTGGAAATATCTATTTTTTTCCCCACTGTATCCCCAGGGCCTGGCCTAGTATTTAGTATACAGTAGGTACTCAATAATAAATAACAAATTAATGAATATCAGGTGTTAACTCTGGTGAGCTCTCTGGTGAGCTGTGCTAGAGAGAAGGGAAAGTCTGAATGGGAATGGGCCCTATTCTTGTTTTTTGTCCTGAGTTCTGGATGAAGTTTCTGCTGGGCTCTGCCAAATACAGGGACAGAGCACTCTACAGTTTACCAAGTGCTTTTATGCAATCATCGCATTTGAAACTCACAGCACCCTGAGGGACAATCAGGACAGGAATTACTGCCCCCAGCACTCCCATCCAAATTTGAGAATTTCAAGGCTTCTCTCTTCTAATGGTATTATTAAAAAGAAAATAAAAATGAAGTATTTCAAGGCTTATAGAGTATTTTCTTTTCTTTTTTGAGACAGAGTCTCAAGCTGTCGTCCTGGGTAAAGTGCTGTGATGTCATAGCTCACAGCAACTTCAAACTCCTGAGCCCAAGGGATTCTCTTGCCTCAGCCTCCCAAGTAGCTAAGGCTACAGGCGCCCACCACAATGCCTGGCTAATGAATTCGAACCTGCCAGCTCTGGTGTATGTGGCTGGCGCCCTAGCCGCCTGAGCTACAGGCGCAGAGCCGGTTTATAAAGTATTTTCTTCCCTAGAGATGGCCTTGTTTTCCAGGAGAATGCTGAC
Organism: Galagoides demidoff; assembly: GCA_963574575.1. Lineage (NCBI taxonomy): Eukaryota > Metazoa > Chordata > Mammalia > Primates > Galagidae > Galagoides > Galagoides demidoff. The sequence goes on along the minus strand of CAUYQV010001659.1, from coordinate 5,652 downwards.
AGCCATTTTTATGTGGTTCAACCAAATCTGGATGCCCTGGCCCTTCCCACACCAGAGTCCCCAGGTCCATCCTGATGTGGAAGGTTATTCATTACACACAACAGTATGTGTGGTCCTCTCAATGTAGTGTTGGCCGTCTCTTCTGGTCCCTCCCTGATCCCTGGGGCCTCCTCTCCTACCACTCTCAGCCTCTGATTTCATACTCCTTCAAGCACAACTGCTTGCAGTTTGCTTCCCATCTCTTGCCCACCACTGCTCTTGCTGTTTGGTTCTTAGTCTTGCTAAAATCTAGGTTTGTTTCAAAGACTCACCCATGCATAAGTCCTCTCTAAGTTTAGATTCCTTCTTGGTAAGGAGCCTGGATGACACTTACATCTCATCCTGAGCTGCGTGCCATCTAAGGAGAGTGCCTAGAGAGGACCCCAGATGGAAGGGAGTCGGGGTTCTCTTCCAGGCTCTGTCGCTTTCTAGTGCAGTGTGGCTTTGTGCTAATGCCTTCCCTCTCTAGCCTTAGTGTCCTTTCCAAAGGATGATCTGAGTAAGGTTCCCATGCATCTAAAATGATGATTCCCTCTGCACTGCACATTAATTTCCACACCGTTCTCAGATGGACCCCGTATCAGCAACTCCTCCTGTTCCAGATGCAGCGGAAACTGGGAACTGGAGAGAGAAAGGCCGCACGATGCTGCGGTTACTTTTCCCACCCATGAATGGCAAAAGCTGGGCCGGGTCATCTAACCTGGGTTGAGATCCGGACTCTGCTGACTAAAAGTGCTGGGAGCGCAGTCGGCGTAAACTGAGAGAGTGTCGGGTGTCACCGCGTGCCAGGGCAGTGCCACGTAGTCGCGGCGCAGACCGGGACGCAGGATCTGCTGGCGCGGAGCCGGGCGTGCGTGGGGGTGGGAGGGTGTCGTGCCCTAGTGGGAGTGGGGAGCCAGGGACCGGCTGCCCGGGCCGGAGCCCCTCAGAGCCACACCCAGCAGGGGCCCCAGGCTGCGGGCGCCGCCCCCAGCCAGCCTGGCCCCGCGGGGGACGCTCACTCACCGAGCCGCGGTACTTCTCCAGCGACACCAGTTTGCCCCGGATGTTGACCGCCTTGAAGTCGTAGAAGTCCTGCTCCCGCTGCTCGCAGGCCGCAGCCCACAAGAGCAGCCACGCCGCCGCCACCGCCGCCACCATGACTCGCCTCCGAGGTGGTGGTGCTGCGAGGGCAGAGGCGAGGCGGGGGGACGCGGCGTGGGGGGCGGGAGGGGGCGGCCCCGGCGCCGCGGGGCCCTGCGAGGCAGGACGCGCCCCCTTCTCGGTTTCCTCTGCCGCCGATGGAGTATCTGGCTCTGGACCTCAGTTTCCCCATCTGTACTGCCCAAGCGCTGGACTCCGCCCTCCTGCACCGGACCCCTGAGCCACTGTTTCAGGATTTTGACCATTGAGACTAGAATTTATTTCAGTGAAGCTCCCTCTTGTTCCAGGATACAGCGACTTGTAGGGGGAGGGAAGCAAAATCTGGGTCCGAGATCTTATCTTCTGATTAGGGTAGTGAGTGCCTTAGCCTTAGGCTGGCCACTCCACAACTCTGGGCCTCAGTCTCTCCACTTGTCTGGTTCAGCTAGCCTCCCTTCCTGATCCACCTGGTCAGTGTGGAACACGATTAATATAAAAATCATTCTGATGTTTGAATGGGACTGGTGCTTCAACACTTTAGGTGAATGAATGATTGTTCCCTAAAAGTGAGGGCTTAGAGAAGTAGAAGAGAAGACCCACAACCTGTGGCAGGCTGGGTTCCTGGGAAGCAGATTATGAATGTATTTTGGAGTGTAGGGTGTTTAAGAAGGGAGCACCGTTGGGGTCAACACCTGTGGAAAGCCAGGGGCCAGAAAGGACAGGGGTAGCAGAGGGAGAAATAGAGAGCTCAGTACAGGCCCAAGGACAGTTTTTTTTGTTTTTGTTTTTTTTAAGAGACACAATCTCACTTTGTCACCCTCAGTAAAGTGCTATGGCATCACAGCTCACAGCAAGCTCCAGCTCTTGGGCTTAGCTGATTCTCTGTAGTTGCTGGGACTACAGGCGCCTGCCACAATGCCCAGGTATTTTTTTGTTGCAGTTTGGCCAGGGCTGGGTTCAAACCCACCACCCTCGGCACCTACTCACTGAGCCACAGGTGCCGTCCCCCAAGGACAGTTTTGACAGATGGGACAGGGACTCTGGAGCTAGAGTGGCCCATCAGATGACCTGAGATGACCAGGCCTTTATACCCCTGCTTTCATCAGTCCTTGGATGCGGGGCCACCTGGGAAAGGGTGCAACAAAGGCCAAGATGGTCCTGACTCTGGAAGGGTAGACAGCTAAAAGCTTTGCATTTATGGCATTCCCAGCTGCTAAAGTCCCAAGTCTTCACTGATCTGGGATCTGCACTATACCTCACAATGTCTCCAATGCTTAAAAAAACCCCTACTGAGTCCATGAAGTGCCAAGCATGGGGCTGAGTACTGACCCTGTACTAGTCCAGTAACTCACTGCTTGGTATGAGAGAAGCCGAGTAAACTGGAGACTTCATGTCATGTGGTAAGAGCTAGCACACTCCTGCCATAATTGAGCAAACACTTGCTGAGCACCTCTTCTCTGCCAGGTTCTACTCTAGGTGCCTCCCTAGCTAGGGAGAGATAGGCATTAAATAATTCATGTAGTTCTTTTTTTTTGAGACTTGCCCTGGGTAGAGTGTTGTGGCATCATAGCTCACAGCAACCTCAAACTCCTGGGTTCAATCTATCCTCTTGCCTCAGCCTCCTGAGGACCTGGGACTACAGGAGCTTGCCACACGGCTGGCTAGTTTTTCTATTTTTAGTAAAGACAGGTTTTGCTCTTGTTCAGGCTGGTCTCTAACTTGTGAGCTTCAAGCAATCCTCACACCTCGGCTTCCCAGAGTGCTAGGATGACAGGTGTGAGCCGCCTGATCTGGCCTAATTCATAGAGTTCTAAAAGTACTATTGTGGGAAATACCACCTAAACTAGCCACGGGGACCAAGGAGGCCTTCTCAGAAGAGAGGTTTGAGTTGAAAGGAGGAGTAGAAATCACCAGGTTGAAGCAGGGACACAGAAACATGGTGCTTTGAGAAACAAAGAAAGCTAGTTTGGCTGGAGCAGAAAGGACAAAGGATGGGAGGGGAAGGTGGAGAGGCAGGCAGAAGTCTGGTCTCATAGAGCCTGGTAGACCACAGGAAGGATGATGGTCTTTAAACCAAGACATGAAGGTTCGTTTTCTCTTTCATTTTTAAAACAGGGAGGTATCAGCTCCTCCTGTAGCACAGTGGTTATGGCACCTGCCACATACACCAAGGCTGGTGGGTTCAAACCCAGCCCGGGCTGTCTAAGCAACAATGACAACTGCAACAAAAAAATAGCCAGGCTTTGTGGCGGGCGCTTTAGTCCCAGCTTCTCGGGAGGCTGACGCAGGAGAACCACTTAAGCCCTGGAGTTTGAGGTTGTTGTGAGCTGTGATGCCAGGCCACTCTACCGAGGGCAACATAGTGAGACTTTGAGTCAAAACAAACAAACAGGGAGGTATCACAGTGAGTCTCAGGTTGTAGAAGGATCACTCTGGGTGTTCTGTGGAGAGTAGATAAGCAAGGACAAGAGCAGAAGTGGTCCAGATGGTGGGGTAGAGGGAGCTCTATGGCTGCTCAGAGGCAGTTGCTATTTAGCCCGAACATCCAGGGAGAGCCTCACTACAGTCCTTTCTTGAAAGAGGAATGGGAGGGATACAATTAGAAGAGGGTCCGTATATAACAAATGCAGTCAACGTAACCTGGTTATTCGTAGCCTCAGTGAATCCCCAACAATTAAAAAAATTCTCTAGGTTGAGAAAGGGGAAGGTAAAAATGATAGACTGAGAAAGCAGTGTCTGTGAAAGGGGAGGGTAAAAATGATAGACTGAGAAAGAGTGAGAGAAGTGCTTGGCTGTTGGAGGTGAGAAAAGGTGTGGAACAGATGAGGTTGGAAGGTCTCCAGGGACTAGATGGAGAAGGGCTTTGAGTGCCACATCACTCTCTAGGCTGGGGCAAACACAGGCTTTGAAGCCGAGACAAATGGCGAACAGGGGAAAGGGTGCTTCAGGCATGGGCCAAGGCAGGATGAAGTGCCCCTGTCCTTCGTACTCCGTCACTTTCTCTTGTGGGAGTCTTACTCCTGTGATGGAGCCCACACTATTAAACTGTCCCCTCTTCCCTGCTTTGTGAAACTGCTGGTCTCCCTTCCTGCCCTCTGTTCCTTTAACTCAGCCTTTCCTCAAGTTCCCCAATAACCAGAAGATAACCAGAAGTTCTCAAATTCTACTTCAACAACTGATAGGAGGGCATTTCTACTAAACAGGGGGAAAAGGTTGATTGTGAAATGTTCCCCACTTACAGATTTCTTTCCTGAGCTCTTTTCTCCTCTTCCATTCATGCTTAAAAACTCAGCTCAGATATCACCTACTCTGCTGCTAACTTAATCACTCCTTCCTCTGCTTTTGTATTGACTACATTTCCCGTTAGCAGGCTGATGGTAATATTGGGTACTTGTCAGTTTACATGGCTGTCTCTCCCATCAGACTGGGAGCATCTTGAGAGCAAACAGGCTTGTGTCTGAATCATCTTTGTGTCCTGGCATATAACAGACACCCAATGTTCATTTTTCTTAAACTTTTTAGTGACTTCTATTACTTGTCTATGCTATAAGCTGATATGAAATGCTATTGATTTTAGCCAAACGGTGTATAGTTTGTCATTTTATTTTCAGGCACCTATAAATTCTTGGGTGTTTCAGAGAGAGCACAGTTATTTCCTGGTGGACCATCTACACAAACAGGAGACCCACAGGTCTGAGTTTTTGATGGAAGCACATGGAACTCACTCCCAGGGACTCATTCCTGGATGTGCCCTCCTCCTCTTTCCTATAAGCTCAAAGAATCTCTTTATAGGTATTTAAAATGTTCATTAATGTTTTGTTTATTCAATAAATTTTTTAATAACTACTATGTACAAAAAATAAAGTACTATGTATTTTAAGGGCTACTAAAGTAGTAATGAACAAGAGTTAAAAAAAAAAAAACAGGCAAGGAAAAAAAAAAAGACAGGGAAGGCTCGGCACCTGTAGCATAGTGGCTAGGGCACTGGCCACATATAACAGGGCTGTCGGGTTTGAACCCGGCCCGGCCTGCCAAACAACAATGACAACTACAACAAAAGAATAATCCAGCATTGTGGCAGGCGCCTGTAGCAAGACCAGCCTGAGCAAGAGCAAGACCCTGCCTCTAAAAATAGCTGGGCATTGTGGAGGGTGCCTATAGTCCCAGTTACTTGGGAGGCTGAGCCAAGAGGATCACTTGAGCCCAAGAGTCTGAAGTTATTTGTGAGCTATGACATCACAGCACCTCTACCCAAGGTGACAGAGTGAAACTCTGTCTCATTAAAAAAAAAAAAAATTTTTTTTTAAATGGGCTTATATTCTAGTGGGGAGTAGCAAGGATAAAAACTAACACTTATGGCTCGGCGCCTGTGGCTCAATCGGCTAAGGCGCCAGCCACGTACACCTAAGGTGGCGGGTTCGAATCCCCAGCCCGGGCCCGCCAAACAACAATGATGGCTGCAACCAAAAAATGGCCAGGCGTTGTGGCAGG